>VOQJ01046746.1:15391-31038 GCA_015052665.1 Apistogramma diplotaenia | reverse complement strand
TCCATCAGCCAAGCCATGTGTCAGTGTATGGGGGGGTGGGGGGGTGATATTATTCATGGGTCCCTCCTGGTGATCTCCCTTGTGGAAGATGGCGGCAGCACTGTGAAGTGAATGCAGACTGTTTATTTCCCAGAATTATGTAAGCCCTCTGCGGCGCTGCACAAAGTCAAAGTGAAAGAGCCTAATTTGCTGTATCGATTCACACGGCTCAGCGCCGCTGTTCCACACATATGGCGCCTGCCCATCTCTGACACAGAGATATGCAGCTCTCAGCCCGTGCCACATGGCCTATTGTGTTGCATATTCAAGTTTCACTTGTGTATGAAAGGTGACTATGATGCATCATCTTTTGACAATGGGAAGCAGGTCTTTTAGAAGGAATTAATGTACTTTGTAAAAGACATTTTAAGAAGATAAAGACGTAACCGCACTTGATTTTACAACCACAGTATTACTTATCTGACTGATTTGCTCTATTTGGATATGTGTAAGTATCATTATATCGCTGCTATGAATAAATTGCATTATTTCTTGCAGATACTCCATTGATCGACACACAGATCTGGAGAGGCTGTTCAACATCGATTCTGTGAATGGAACAATCACAACGCTGAAAGCGCTGGATCGAGAAACATCCAAATGGCACAACATTTCTGTGGTGGCCACTGAAATAAGTAATTGCTGTTTTTGATATCTGTAACAGTTTTGATGATTTTCCCGCTGTGCAAGCCATAATAATATGTGTAACCATCTTAGATAATCCACGTCAGACAACTCGAGTGCCCGTGTTCATCAAGGTGCTGGATGTCAACGATAACGCGCCTGAGTTTGCCATGTCCTACGACACGTTTGTCTGCGAGAACGTCAAAGCAGGACAGGTAAATAAATGTCCTGTACCTGACAAATGTCTCGTTCTTTATTTTAATGTTTTACTGTATTAATTACATGCTAATTACACAGTCTGTTCTGTTCCTCACAGCTGATTCAGACAATAAGTGCTGTTGACACAGATGAACCTCTTGTGGGACACAAGTTTGTCTTCAGTATAAGTCCCACCAATCCCAATTTTACCATTGATGACAGGGAAGGTAACTATTCTTTTTGTTACTTTATTTCTATAAATATGTCCACATTTATGTCAACACTGACTCAAACTGAAAGCCGTGTGTGATTGCAGTGTTTGTTTTTACTCTTTCTTGAAGAGCTTCAGTTGATTGGCAATTATCTTTTAGTACACAATAAACAGTGGAAATGCCAACCGTCACAATCACATATATTGGCCTACACTGTGTTGCAAACAGGTGGCACTGCTCAGGATGAAACAGGTCGGAAACTCCCTCCTTTGGCCTTGTGAACACTCACATGAGCAGTATGAGACCACGTGACAGAACAAACAAGCTGGACTTTAGTAGTTTTGCACCACATGCTACTAAGTTTTTAAATGAAACGACGGAGGTCATTTTAACTGCCTGTCAGTGAATGGTGAAAAGGAAAAAAAAAATGAAGCAAGTGCAGGTCTTTCATGTAAGAAATGTATCCAGTTATAAAAATGTCATTGACAAGCTGCGAATGCTTCCGCAGACAACACTGCAAATATCCTGACACGGAGAGGCGGCTTCAGCCGGCGTGAGATGAGCATGTACTTCCTGCCTGTCGTGATCTCTGACAACGACTACCCCATCCAGAGCAGCACCAGCACGCTGATCGTGCGCGTGTGTGCTTGTGACAGCCGTGGAAACATGCAGTCGTGTAACCCCGAGGTCCTGCCCTTCTCAGATGGGCTCACCACTGGAGCTCTAGTGGCCATACTGCTCTGTGTCATCATCCTCCTCAGTAAGTCTCCTCATGTATCAGCATGTGTACGTGCACGAGAGCGATCGAGCCACAGCCATATATAGCCTCTACTCATCATGGTAATATGAGCATATTTAATCGCTGCTTTTGCTCTCTGCTTTTTATAAGTTTGGTGAAAAGAGTGAAAACAAATAAATAACTCGAGTGACCCGTGATTTATGCCTCCACTAACCTTCTAAGCTCCTCAGGCAGACTTTATTGTTCTTTTTCATAACTAAAAACAAACACTTTTGGATACTGACCCTTTGATCACAGAGGGTGAAAGGCTTTCTGCTGGGATCATGAATACTCGGTTATTCATGTTTCTTTATTTAGCAACAGCAGTATTCAGTTAATATAATAGCAACTTAGCTTTTCTATTCAATTCAAGTTGCTTTAAATAAGTTTAGTTTAGAATAAACAAAGAAAATAGCTGCAGCTCCATCTGTACCAGCACCTTTGGATGTATATTAGACCCTTTGTTACTCTCCAGCCTCCTGCAATCACTTTGCCTTCTGCAGCAGCAGAAACTGACATGCAGTTTACATTTAACAAAACTGCAAAAAAATAGTACTGTAGTAGCGGTATTTAGCTTCATCGAGATAAAGTGATAACATAAGTGGTAGAGATGCAACATACAGTATCTGGTTGCGAATAAGAACAAGTCAAAGATAGACCGACAGCATTTAAGCATCCACATGATGGAGAAACACAGAGGCACAGAGATCATCATTACCTATTAGATAATGTTCGAGGCTCCCACACATCAGATGCGTCAGTCATTAGCTGACTTTTTGGACCCTGGGTTTCCACACATGCACTACAAGCGCAGCGGCTCATCTGGCACAACTTGACCCCCCTGCCAGATCTGAGCCGGCCCTCGTAATCACCTTTAGCCACATAAACACTTTGACGGCTTGAGTTATCATTACTGTGGATATGTTTTAAGTAAAGAGGAGCCACGCAAAAGGTGCTCGGAGTGACAGCTTTTCTGGTGGAGAGCCAGAACCCCACGGCATAAACAGGTTAGCGAAAGATCAGGTCTGTGGCCATGGACGCACTTTTGAGTTATGAGATGCAGTTATGAAACGGCTGATCTTTATTACCGTTAGAAAATACACATTCATTCGTTCCATTAATATGGCGCCCTTGGTACTTGGCTTTTGGAAAGGTTGTTAAAAGTAAAGCAGTATTTGAAATGAACAGAATTCCACTTAATGGTCTCCAACTGGGCCGCTGATTGTAGTTTCAGTCACTGTGGTTCTGAATGAATAAACAGTCTTCAAGGATCGAGTTCAGAAAACAGTCTGTGCTGCCACTTCCTGTGGAAGCTTACCTACCTGTGAAGGTCACGTAGAAGCCAGTGCTGCACACGTTTAGTTACGTGCAAACTCCACACCCAACCTCATTACCATTGCCGCCATGCTTGGGCTAAGAGCTAGCTGTTCTTTGAGAATTTTAGCAGCTAGCTTAGCTCCAAAATGCTAAATTATCATCCCAGGCAGGTCTTACACGTGTCACGCTGCAGGCGATTTTGGCTGAAAAGTCAATAACATGGACCAGAGTGACTGGTTTTCTCAAGTACAGGTTGTTAAGTGCCCACATGGAGCCCAATTGGACTGGCAGTAGCTTAGCATCTCAATATATTAACGAATAATTAAGGAATAGCAGGTACTAGCATTTCATATGGTATATGTATATGTACTGGTACTGGCCGGCAACAATAAAAAGCTGACCCACAGTGCAGATGGATCATACAAACATAGCTCAGCAGTGGTTAAAGTAGAAACCAGCTGACCAATACAGCCGTTACAAGGATGCCAGATATGAGCATGTAAACTGACTTATGCTAAAACATTAGCACCAAAAAGACTCTGCAATGTTCTCCTCAGCTGAGAACTGCGGATGCAAGTGACAAGATGCAGATAACTGCATGACCACACAAGGTTGCTTATTCAGAAAAACGTGGAATTGTGCAACTTTAGACATTTGCACAGAAAACTGAATTTGGTCTGGAAACCAAATATTATCAAGGGCACTGATAAACTCTTTAAAATATCTTAAATGACATATACAAGTGCAGCTGAGGGTCCTATTAGGTTCCCTTTAAAACGTGAACAATCACACGTAATTACTTCTGTCCCAGAAAGCAGCACATCACTGTTTCTGGGCGCCATTCATTAATACATAAAACCACTTAAAAAAATAGTCTGCATTTTTTCTGGGAAGTGAGGTTGTACGCAGCTTCCTGCATTTCTGTGAGCCGTCCTTGTGATCCGTACTCAGGGAACAGCAGCAACAGTTCTATTGAGAATTTTATTTTATTTTTTATAAAAAACATGTGGGAGTACTTTTTTAAGGGCATGTCCAATAAGTAATGGGCTTCAGAGAACTTTACCTTCTCTGCCAGAACAACATTTGATAGAAGCACTTAAGCTTTGCAAACCGCTGAGGGCAAAAATAAAAGACAAAAGCAGAGCCGTCCTCATGAACGTGTATGTGTTTACTCCTCTTTCCATAACCTTTTTCATGAGACCAATTTCACCCTCTTCCTCCTTCCTTCTGTCAAATCATTGCCTTGGTTCGACGTGTTCCTCCAGTGACTAAACTGCTAATACAAACCACCAGATTTTCTTAATTCCAAATTTTAAATTCTGTCAGGTGGTGGTGGGCAGATCGCCTTGCACATATTTAGTGCGCTGAAGGTTAAACTCTGTGCTCTCCTCTTGAGCAAAATATCATGACATCTGCTCATTATCCGACGCTTTTTGCGCTTGAAGCCCCCTGACAGACTGTCTCATTCACCTCTGCTTGACTCCGATGGGCAGGAGCTGAGCTGGAACAATTAGTCAGATCTGGTCCATATCTCTCTGCAGTGCTCCAAAAACACGACACCGGTCAGTCACATATGTTCCCAAAGAACGTTTCTCACAGCCACCCCCTCTTCTATACAACGCACACTGACGGCATTGTAATTAACGCCCAGGTGGGAGGCAAGTAGACAACGATGCTACCTGTTGTGAGGATGAAAAAATAAAACACGCATGAAGGATGAAGATGAGGTGCACACTGAAACAGGACTGAATAAGAGGCCCTTTCATCTTTATCTGAATAATGATGCTTTAATTTAAAAGAATAAACCCCAGCAAACATTGCCACTCACTGAAAACATGCTCGCTCTGCAATCTCAAAATTTCTTCGAGTACTGAAAAGAAAAAAAAATGAAGAGGATGATGAGGATCTACGTCGGAGTACGAAAAAAGGGACCTCTAACCATCGTGCATTTTGTACAGTGAATGTAGCATTCAAGGGGAAGAGAAATAAAAAGCTTTTTCACTGAATCTTTAATAATAGGAGGTGAATGCCTGAGGCAGTGTTGAGGATTTGTCACTGGTAGCAAATGTGTCTCCCCTATGCGCCTTTGCTCTCCTGTGCTCTTTAATGCATGACACATGTTAGGAGGCAGACATCTTATGCTGTGCTTTCTCTCTCTGCGTTTCCCGCTGTTCCTTGTGTAGTGATTGTGGTGCTGTTTGCTGCCCTGAGGAGACAGAGGAAGAAGGAGCCTCTGATCATCTCCAAAGAGGATGTCAGAGACAACGTTGTCAGCTACAACGATGAAGGGGGTGGAGAGGAGGACACTCAGGCCTTTGATATCGGCACACTGCGCAACCCAGAGGTGATGGATGCTAACAAGCTACGCAGGGACATCATACCCGAAATGCTGTTTCCCTTTCGGAGGACATCACCTATAAAGGATAACACGGATGTCAGAGACTTCATTAACGGGAGGCTTCAGGAGAATGATTCGGATCCCACAGCGCCCCCTTATGACTCCCTGGCCACTTATGCTTATGAGGGCACTGGGTCACTGGCAGAATCCCTCAGTTCACTGGAGTCCGCTGCCACTGAGGGGGACCAGGATTACGATTACCTCAGCAACTGGGGACCGCAATTTAAAAAGCTGGCAGAGATGTACATAGGAAAGAGCCCTGACAGAGAAACTTAACTCCACCCCCTTTCTCCGCTGTCTGTTTATCTAGCCAGCTAACTAGACAGCTATTTGTCTAGCTAGCTAGCCAGCTAGTTCAGCGTCTGTCTGCCTATCAAGCTATCTATCTGTTTGTCTAGTTTGCTAGCTAGCTCGCTAGTCAACTAGTTGTCTCTTTGATTCTCATAAATGTGTGTGCAGGCACAAACACACACAGACACACACGCAGACACAAAAACAAAAGCTATCCACGCGTGGATGCGCAAATGAAAATTAAGACTTGAACTGCATTGAATTTCCTCTTAACGGAGACAAAGTATAAATCTCAAAGTTTTACTGTTTTTGGTCATAATCAGTAAAGATGCCTTTGAATTTTAGGATTTTTTCTTTTTTTGTGAACAATGGTGTGGACAATGTGTTTTGTAATGAGCGATAGTAGTACTGTATACTATCAGTGTTAAATGGTACCGGACTGGGCTCGGGCGGGACAGGGATGGAGCCGAGTGGCTTTTCGAGCCGGCTCCGTTAAATACTGTACATGTACAAAATGTTTTTAATGATGGACATCATATATACTATTTGCTATCTCTGTTTGACAAGCAATGTTCATGTGAATGGTTGGTGCAGTTTATTTGTCAAACTGTGAATTCATTTCATCATATAGGTGTAACATGTAATGGAAAGTGTATGTTGTAGGAAACTGTCATACACTGAATTCATGCTGTTTGAATGCTGAGTCATATTGTTTTATATTTATATTTTTATACTTATTTTCTTAATAAAACAATGTACAAAAAGAAACAACTATCATTGCCCCTCACTGTGAAAACAGACATTAACGTGGTTCATTGGACTGTTTTTGATTTATTTTAGTCTCTGTGAGGAATGTGATTACATCTCTGTGGTCCGTCCATCCATCCTGTTAGCATAAACATGCTGGACATGATATTGACAAGCTGCCTGAACTCAGCAGCCATGTAAGAGGTGCTAAACCGGGCTTTGATGGATATGAAGTGGAAAAGAAACTGAAGGTTTGCTATTAATCAACATCCTGACTAACCTTTATTAGTGAAATATTGACAATCCAGGACGTTTTTAAACTTTTATTTAAAATTTAAGAGGGTTTTGAATCGAGGTTTTATCTGTTTTACATTATTTCCGCTTTGAAATACTGGCTTTGAAAAGAAGAGCTGTTAATCTGTTACTTGATAGACCTCTCTGGACATTTATTAGTTACTTCAGGCTGGATTTCTCTTGATTCTGAATTATCTGAACGATCCTACTCCTTACTATAGCAAACTCAAGAAATATTCCACTAAACAAACACCATGTAGTTAATTTTACACTCATCTTCTATTTTTGTTAAATAGAAGATAACAGTGGCTCGGAATGAGTGGGTGGCTTTGGCGATGCCTGCCATCAGTGTCCTCCTCATGCTGCTTCATTAGGTTACAGATCTTCCTACAGTCTCACTGCTGTAATGATGCAGGTGCAGATTCCAGTATTCCGGTCACACCAAAGGATACTACTTGCAAATTAAAGCGGTTGTCAAATGTGTGTCTAGTCATTTATCCTCCTGAGGCCTGAGTTCCTGTTTGCGATGCATTTTTCATTTTTCCTGAATATTTGTGATTAGATGGAGCTGATTTGTGTGTAAACTAAGCTTCCTCTTCGAACAGGAAGTCGTATCTTGTTACACGGTTGCGACAAACTTTTGTAAAAAATAAAATGTCCTCAGATTTGAGCTTATTTTGCAGCATAGCACGGCAGCATTAACATGGGAACCAAGTGACGTTTAAGCTACAGCAAAGCCAGAATGTAACATGTGGACGCAGGGTCTCCGGAGGCTAATTTTTATTTGCTGAAACTGTGAAAACACTTGTTTCATTTTCATCTTCAGACCAGAAGAAGCAGATCTAAAGAAAAGATGAGCAAAGAAACGTTGCAGTGTGCATAGTTCCACAGTTATGGCTGCTGCATACCATCACGCATCCCCCAGGACGGCTATCACCATCACAGAATAAAAAAACGCAGACCGAAGAGCTCATGACACAAAGTAACTAAGTGAAATAACAATGTTTAACCCTCTTTTAAATATAAATACTTCTGCAGAAGTACCAACTAAGTGCAAGCTGTCCATCATCACTAACAAAGAGTTACTTGAAATGCAAACTTGAATAAAGCAGCTTATTAAGTGCACGCTGTGATTCTGCACTGTACAAGCAAACAAACGCAATATAAGAGCAAGACAATGAACATCACCTCTGTAAAGTCAGACCAATCTGTTGCATGCAGACGAATACTTTAGAAAATAAAGTCCAACATCTTCTTTACTGGATTAGCTTTTATTTTATTGAATAAATCTCAACATAAACACTTCATTAAGTATAGTGTGCTTTCCAAGACTGCAGCCGGCCTTTTTATTCATGCTAATGCTTGTTCTGTAAGTGAGAGCAGACACTGATTCCTCAATCCAAGGTCTGCACGAGCCTATGAGCAAGCAGCTGCTGTCAGCTCTCCAGGTAGCTTCAGCTGGAAGGCCTCACAGAGCAGCCGCATAAAGGACAGGTGAGTGCATCTGTGTTTTCCTTATTGATCTCCTTCCATCTACTAATAATGATGGCAGTTATTCATCAAACAAAGTATTTGAGGCGGCCGCTGCGGTCAGGCAATGATCGAGCAGTAACCTGACGGCAGCTCTCCGGTTAAAATAGTCACAATTCATCTTAAAGAACATAATATCATGGCAAAACATGGATTGCATGACCATATTTTATGGAGCATGATCCATAAATCAAAGTATTTCCATTAGAACTTATAATGTGCCACATTAAATGTTAAACATAATGGTGGGTGTAGACTGTGGGCTTTAGCAGAGATGCTTTCAGCCCTACCTTCCACTTCCTGCCAGCTTGCTATGACGAACAGGTGTGTGCTCTTCCTGACTTACCTGTTTAAACAGGAGCTCCACTGATTCTCTGCCCCGAGCTGGGGAGCAAAGTGGTGCTGCACCACAGTACAGCCGGGCCTTAGCGCCAATTCTGTCACTTCAACACAACGCGTAGCTGTTGGCCACATCTTTCTTCTCCTGCTGATAGATTTAGCTCATTTCGGAATGGTTCGAACCATTATAAATACACTAATTTACATCAAGTACTTTTAGGAGTCATAAATGTTCATCAGTGAGCGGGAAGCAGGGCTATGAAATAATTCTGCCTCTCCAAAGAATTTCATTCTCTGTCCAACGCAGTGAATCAAAGGAAATGTTCTGCGTTTGGCCTGCGGTGCAGATACATGTGCCCAGCCAGCAGTGATTATTCTTCAACATTTTCATTAAAAGTGTATCAACATTATGTTTTATGTCTGGCTACTTTTCCGACCACAGCGAGCTCCAAACATGGGGAGACGGCAGCTGTGTTTTCCATTTGCTTTCTGGGCAGAAAGAACTAATCTCCGCGACTCATCCGACGTCACGTCACTGCACGATTAGCACTTAAGTGTTTAAGAAACCTATTTAAACGTCACACAGGATATCAGGTAACAGAAAGGCCTGATGGGTAACCAACTGCAGGATACTGAAGCTTTATGATGTTTTTTTTGTTTTTAGATTTTGAAATACCAAAATCAACACGATGTGGTTTTCCTGTAGGAAACAGCTCCACCCGTGACCTCCAGTCCAGCTCCGACACACTGAGGCTGTATCCCATTGTTTGTGGCCAGCTGCTGGAAGATTATCACAGCCAGACTGCAGGCTCCAGGTTGATGCTGTAACTTCAAGACTGAAGCTTTGAGGATGTTTTTGAGACCCCTGCGAGGCTTGTAAGGAGCAGGACTGGATGTCATGATTCATAATGCATGATGTTTTTTATGGGTCTATTGTGGCTAGAATGACTAAAAGATTCAAAGTACCGCAATCAATAATGCAGGTGAAATATTGGTATGCAGACAAGATGTGACAGCACTGGCAGACTGCCCGAGGCGTTTTTTTCCTTGACCACTGCCTGGACTATTAGAAAATGTCCTTCTTGTGCAACATTTCCCCAAACAAGCAACAAGCAGACTGAAGGCACATTCTTACATACAGTGCTATGAAAGGGTTTGGGCACCCTCAGAATTTTCCTTCATGAATCAGTGGTTGTTTGAATCATCACTATCAGGTAAATGTATCATATAGCAGACGAACACAGTGATATTTGAGAAAAATGACATTAATATTTAGTAGATCCTCCTTTTGCAGAAATCACAGCCTCTAAACGCTTCCTGTAGCTTCCAGTGAGAGTCTGGATCCTGGTCGAAGGCATTTTGGAGCAGAACATCTCCAGTTGAGTCAGGTTTGATGGTTTCTGAGCTTGGACAGCTGCTTCAAATCACACCACAGATCCTCAGTGATATTCAGCTGTGGGGGCTGAGGTGGCCGCTCTAGAACGTTGTCTCTGATTCTTGAACATTGTTCTCCAGAATCTGCTGACATTGACTGGAAAGCTCAACTTTAACAAGATTCCCAGTACCTGCACTGGCCCCACAGCCCCACAGTAAGGTGGGACCACCAAATGTTACTGTGGGCAACAAGTGTTTGTCTTGGAATGGTTGTGTTTTTTTTCCCACCATGCATCCCACCCCGGGTTATGTCCAAATAACTCGCTTTCATCAGTCCACAGCAGCTTATTTACTCTGTGATGTGTGTGCAGAAAAGGCTTCTTCTGCATTACTCTCAAACAGCCTCTGCTCATAGCTGAACGATGCACAGTGACTCCATCTGCAGCAGGATCTGTGGAGCTGCTCTGTGGGTCGACTGTGACTCTTCTCTCCTTCTCCTGTGGTCTTCAGTTCCTCACGACGTTCCTCACAGTGGAAACTGCCAGCTGAAATCTCTGAGAGCTTTTTGCGTCCTCCCCCTGAACCATGACGCTGAATCTTTGTTTTCAGCTCATTTCACAGTTGTTCTGAGGCTCCCATGATGCCGCTCTTCAGAGAAGATGAAGGAGGAGGAACATTTGCCACCTTTACACTTTCTCATAATTGGGTTCACCTGTGTGTGTAGGTCAAGGGTCAACGAGCTTACAAAAAAAAAAAATTGTGTGTTCCAATAATTAATGCTTAAGGTATTCAAATCAATAAAACAAGGGTGCCCAAACTTATGCACCTGCCTGACTTAGTTTAAATTATTATTTCACACTTTCTGAAAATCCAAAAATGTAACTAAAAAGCTATTTTTTCCAACATAAACTGATTATGTAACTGTCCATCTGGCTACTTGTAAAGTCTCACCACCTGAGTGCACTAACTGAGCGAACACATGCACACCCCACTATACAGTCTGATATGACTTCAGGAATATGATGCAAAATGGATTTAAAGAAATCATGAGCACATTTTTATTTAAATCTACTGCTGGAAAAAAGTAAAGCTATAGTTGAGGATGACTCATGTACTTTTGTATTTTGTTTTGTGTGTGTCTGGATTAGAAATAGCTCGGCCCCTCGTTGCCAGGCTGCACACCTTCTGACAGACTGTCACATGTATGTGAGCCGGAGAAGTCACAGCATGGCCCGGCGTGGCCTTGTGAGGTGAACATAATTCTGCACAGCTTAGCTGATTCCTGGGGTCTTGACACATGACGACACCTGCTTCATGTCTATAAAAAGTTGAGGTGCTTTTCAGATTATGGACCATATACAAAGCGTGCATTTATCTTCAAAAGGAATGTCGCTTTATTTACACAATTTCACGACCAAAGAGCATGTTTATAGCGGATGCAAACTTTCCGAGGCTCAGAGCGATTTCAGTGCATCACTGGCGAGCAGTCACGAGTGTGGGCTGAACATTAAAAAACACAAGGCAGCTTTTTCCCCCTCAGGAAAGGAAAATTACTTCTGAACACAAGGGAATGCATCAGTGACATGGCATACTGCCTAGTTTGTTATAATTACAAGCAAAAGCAGCTCTGAATAGGCATCTTAATGACCAAACAAATTGTTGCATATTTCAAACCCATCTGGATAATTTCCTTAAGGGAAATGTAATTGCTTTCAGAAACGGTGAACGCCATCTCTGCTGTGCGCATGCATACAAACACACATATAGCACCTGAGATGAGACATAATGACTCTTTAATCACTGCCAGTGAAATGTTGTCCTGTCAGTATTCATACAATACAGCTGCACACAAGCCTGTCTTTTCCCTGTCAGTCAGTTAGGGCGGGAAGAATTTATTTCATGTGGGTTTGAGGGCCAGTTTGCTGCGTTATCATGGTGGATAAAACAGGAAATCTATCACACACACGTTCCGCGCTGTCAAACAGTCGTGTTCAGCACTGTGAACCGAATTCCAGCGTTCGCCTTTCATCTCCCAACATGTTTCATTGTGTGCTTCAGGACTACAGCACACTGACGCGCTGCAGCACTTTACTTAGTATTTGGCTCCATCTAGTGGAAAACCTAAAGCACAACATGCTGATTCTGCAATTACCTTTGTGATTATTATATGCAATATATTTTATAGCACATACGTATGCAGCTGTATGCAAAATTATCACCATGGTGACGATGTCAATTATACTGTACCAAGTAAATAATGGTGCAGGGGAAGCACAGCCTCCACATGGAGCATGCTGATGAATTTAAGAAAATGACGAGTGAATCCACGGTGGAGAACAAGGATCAATATTACTTTACTGTAATTTAAACAGAAATTAATTACATTTTAAAGATATTTTATGTTCAATGAAAACATATACATTACATGTGGGAAATTGCTGCTACATTACTATGCAGTTTAATTCAGCATTTAGTTTGTTAGATTGTATTTATTTGTTTCGCAGCACAGACACAGCAGAGGGCAGCAGAGATCTTCAAACGTGGAGTCGCCTGCCCTGACGCTACAGACAGATTTCCATGCACTAACCTAAAGCAGCTCCTATGATTTCAAAAATTAAATAGTCGTAGTTTACCTACAAGCACCAATAACACACACACAGTCTGATCTCGCTCACACTGAAGCCTGCTCAGGAGGAGCTGCATTTCTATACTTTCACCAAAGTTAAATGCAAACAGTGAAAGATTTGCAAATCATTAAAGCCTATTAAATATAACCAACATTCATACAATGACAACATCTTACAAGCTGAGACAAAACCACGATTAATATTTTTAATAAATATATGTGCAAACTACATTTAATGCCGAAGCACATTTCAAAAATTACATAAAAAAAATTCCTTTATAAATTTCCTTTATGAGAGGGCCGTTTTTACCACTGCATTGCATCAGCTCATCTTTTAACAATACTAAGTGCGTGCTTTAGAGCCGGGGACACGCTGCTTTCCCACTTTGACTTAATGAATAATTCTTGCTGCTCCAACCTTCTCCTTTGGGTGCTCTTTGTCTTATGGCTCATTTAATCTCAAATCATGACATTTTTAGAACATTTTCTGCTCAAATACCTATTATTTACCTGAATGTTTGCACAAATATAATGATGTGAAATATATTATTCATGTGTCAAGGTCTTTACAGGGGTTATGTAACAAGATGGCATTTTTCTGTTTGTTTGTTTTGTTTCGGGAAAAATTGTCGACCTATTTCCGGCATTTTTTGAACGTTTGAACTTGAATATTTCCAAAACTATTAAAGACACAATCCTTAAATTTTGGATTTTTGTGTTGCACATGATCCCCTAAAGCAGGCTGGTTTTGCAGCGTGCTGCTCTGAAAGTGAGATATAGCATTTATGGTGTCTTCGCAGACCTGCAGTTATCCGTGTCACGGTCAGCATGAGGCGGCTCTTCCACTGCTGCTGATTCAAAACGAGCACTCGAGCCCCACACAAACATTTAACACATCTGAATCACTTTCAGCACACGGTGTAGTAACACACAGAGTAAATGTTTCGGTGCATAAACCCACCAAAATTTAAAATAAAACGACATTAAAGTGAGTGCAGAAACAAAGTCTGTCCCACCTCTGAATCAGCTGTGCGACCTGCCCACTTCCTGATGTGCTCTTGGCTTCCAGCTGCATCAAGGCACAGCCAACACCAACAAGCACGTCTAAGAATAGGTCGGCATTATACATTTACAAGAAAAACTGATGCATTTCCTTTATAAATTTATAAATGAAACACACTGGCTGTTTCTGGGCTCTGCATATCATACTTGTGCAAGTTTGGCAACAAAGTAAAGAATTACCTTATGGCTTTATAGGATGACAGGTATCAGATATGATGCATCCCTACTGCATGTATATGAGGACCAAAAATAGATATTGCATGATGCGTTCATAAGCTAGGTTCTACATTTAGGTGTGTGCCATGCAGCGATCAAACCAGCACCTCCCTGAATTCACGCTTCATTAAGAGAGTGCTTCAAACAATGATGAAGCAGCGGCTGGCGCTGAAAGGTGCTGAAACAGTTCAGGAGGTCTTTTCATTAGGTGTGTTATATACACCATAAATGTTTACGATCATCAACATTTTATCTCAGGATACACAGATGAAACCATATAGCCTTTGTAGAGATGATTACATTTCCTCATTCTGACTTGCCCTTACTTCGACCCCTGTTACCACGGCGCCAGAAAAGAGATGAGCGCCTGCTGTCGAAGAACAATTTGAGAGGTGTGAGTTTATGTAACCGGTCTGAATCTGCCTAGAAACGCTCTCTGCTGACTCAGCTTAACTAATTCAGTAAGTTTACATTTAAGAGCCGTATTCCTGCTCCATCACACAGAACCACAGTCCTGACCAACACGTCACGTCTGTGTGCTGTGTAGTTGCAGCATTCTGACAGATTACAAAGTTCCTCCCCCTTTCGATAATCTCTGGCTGCAGCTTCAAGCTTTTGTTGCATGGAGTGTGTTCCAGAGGTCAGCTCCGATCTCATCTTTTATTTCCTACGTTCGTTAAGCTCCATTCTGCTCAGCGTGTCCAAATAGGGTAATTCTGTGTTCAATTAAGCAGGGCAGACACAGGACATTTAATACAATGTCAATGAGATGCCAGTAAGAGTGAGCTATCAATTTGATAGACAGTCGGAGAGGTGGATAATAAGCTGCTGTATGTCCCCTAATTCTGCACAACCCAAGGCCATCCCTATAACTGAATCACACCAGTGCTTTGGTAAGTCACAGCTGATGGGGCCTCATGCAATGCAAAACCACCTTGCAGTGACTGGCCATGTTGTATAATTGTGTGGCTGTCTGTAGCTATCATGCACTGTCTTCCAAACAGCCACGGCCATGAAGCCGGTATAAAGAGACCCGCTAGGCCACACAAAGCACTGCAGTTGTCCTCAGGCAAGTGGCCAGCGAGCGCGAGAGAGTGCGAGAGAGAGGTAAAGATGGGAATTAGGGGGATGGGGTGATTCTGCTATACGCAACGGGCCAAATATCCCTGGGCTACGAGCCAAGTGGCCAACCACAAGGACGGCATGCCAAGAGAACGCCATCCAGCCAGGTTGCACAGCCAGATAAAATGCTCCATGGGTCGCCCGAAGCTCAACACAGACATCCCACAATACCGCAGTCCCTCCTCCCCTCTCCGTACTAACTAGTGCCTTTTCATAATCTAGCTCACACCAACGCACACGTGTGGAAATCGCCAAAATGAAAGTCGGGCCAAAAACAGGCGATTCTTATGATCTTGAGATGAATCTGCCCAGGTGTGAAAGTACGTGTTTGTCCCAAGGTGAGCAAAAAAGGAAGAAAACAAAATTCAAAGCTTTGATTTTGTTTAGACACAAAGCCCAGCGTCTATGAGCTGACATTCCTGTCCAGCTTCTGAGGAAGTGCTCCTCAGGGTATTCAAGCATCTGCCTACTGTCTCTCAA
>VOQJ01046739.1:6461-17618 GCA_015052665.1 Apistogramma diplotaenia | reverse complement strand
ATAGATTTTTGTTTTTTTTTTTTTTGGTTCTTCCTCCGATTCTCTCCCTGACTTTCTTTTGATGTGGCATGATGGTAATATGATATGGGTGTTAAGTGTGTAGGTTTCCTCTTCTGCCCACAACTACTGTTGCATGCTATTTCCATCCTCCAGTGTTGCCAGGCTTGTGTAACTAATAGGAAAAAAAGCCTACAGTACATGATCAGACTGACCCTCAATTATGCAATGCAACTACTGATTGAGCTAAAAGTAGTAGAGATGTCTACCAGTTAAAGGAAATAAAATAAACACACACACACACACACACATTCTGTCTCTAATAGCTAATGTGAAATGAACATGAAACAGTGGGGAGGCTGGTAAACTAAGCTCATATGACATGGCATATAAGCTCAGCAGCTTTTCTAGCAAGTAACTGCTGGCCACATCAGCATGGCTAGCTCACTCAAATCAAGGTATAGCTAAAATATTAATAAAGGAAACAATTCCCAAATTCTTGCAGTTGAAACTTTGATTAAATGTGTGGCTTTAATAAAGTGGCATGCAGCAATTTTACAGAAAGGCAAGCAGAGTTGATGACACCGTCTCCCCAAAAAAGAAAATCTTCCCGCGCTGTTTAACAAGACAAATTGGAATAAAACATAGTTTTGTGATCCCTGTCTTTTCCTCTTTAACAAGCTGACAGTCTCCTGCAGCTTGTTGCATTCTTCTTGGACATCTTCACCTTTCTGTACTCCTTCCAAGCTGAAGAATCATAAAATATTATTACCTCTATACCTTTTCCTATACTTATACGTTTCAGTTTGAGCTAGAGACACATTCCATTTGGGGGTTACATCAGAAATGGCATAAAACGTTGCCAAATCAAACACGCTGATCCAGCTGCTGTGGTGGTGAATTGTTGAAGAAAAGGAGCAGCCAGTAGCTTTAGCTGACAATAACAAGCACTGGAGTAAAATAGTAAAGACACTAACCACACAAAGAACCATGTTACTGCAAAAAAATGTTCCCTATCATTGTTATATGGATTAATGTTGTTGCTGCATATGTTTAAGATTGAGCTCATTTTAAATGGGTTGCTTCACATTCTGTTTAACCTAGTTACTTCTTATAAATGCTAACCTATGAAAGTGCTGCAACTGTTTTAATAAACTGGACATGGCTTTTGCTGCTAACCACTAAAGGGGTTCAATTAAAAACAACACCCTAACTCCTCTACCCCACACATCTTGGCCAAATTGGTTAGTAAGAGGACACTTATCTGTTACAATGATAAATCACACAGAGCATTGCCCAAAGGACATTGTTCCAAAAGTCTTGTTTACATCCAGCTTTGCAAACTAAGTCACAGTGCTACCTTCTGTTTTACAGAGAAGAGGTTTCTCCTGACAATAGTTCCAAACAAGACACACTTGGTCAGTCTGACAACTTCAGAGACAACTCAGTCAGAGCTGAGATGCACAGTGCGGTGAGGTCACCAACTTTCTGCAGAATCAATCGCTACAGATCTCCAACTTTATGTGGCCTTCGGATTAGCTCAAGAACAGTTAGCACAGAGCATCATGGAAATGGGTTCCATGGCTGAGCAGGTTGCTTCCAAGTCTTACATCACCAAGCACAATGGAAAGCGTCAGAAACAGAAGTGTAAAGTGCGCTGCCACTGGAGTCTATAGCAGTGGAGGCGTGTTCTCTGGTGTGGCAAATCATTCTTCTCTGTCTGACAATTCAATGTACAAGACTAGGTTACTTGTCTGACTGCAGTGTGCCAAGTGTAAAGTTTGGTGGAGGGGGGATTATGGTGTGGGGGTGGTTTTCAGGAGTTGGGCTTGGCCCCTTAGTTCCAGTGAAAGGAACTCTGAATGCTTCAGCATACCAAGACACTTTGGACAATTTCATGCTCCCAACTTTGTGGTAACCGTTTGGGGATGGCCCCTTACTGTTCCAACATGACTGCACACCAGAGCACAAAGCAGGTCCATGAAGACATGGATGAGTGAGTTTGGTGTGGAAGAACTTGACTGGCCTGCACAGAGTCCTGACCTCAACCTGAGAGAACACCTTTGGGATTAATTACAACAGAGACTGAGAGCCAGGCCTTCTCATCCAACATCAGTGTCTGACCTCACAAATGTGCTTCTGGAAAAATGCACAAAAAATGCGATAAACACTCCCAAACTTTGTGGAAAACATTCCAAGAACAGTTGAAGCTGTAAAGCTGCAAAGGAGTGGGCCAACATTTGCAATATAGTGTGTTCAAGTTGAAAATCTTTACTCATGTACATTATGCAATTCATTGAGAACAAAATTTCATAACAACAGTTAGCAGAAATTAAAATGATGAACTCTTTGGCAGCTGGTTTCAAAATCAAAGCGAAGAACAAAGCTAAAACAGTTCAATGCTCACTTAATTTTTTTGACTGGTGTATTCTCCCTGTCCCTGTCTCTGTAAGCATCACTCTAACATCATCTTATGTAAGGAGATCAATTAGCTCTAGGGTGTCAGAATGAGCGTTTGAAAATGCTCACCATTTCTGTTTTGTTTGGCATCATTATAATTTGGCTGAGACATAACAAGGTGACACATTAATATTCATTATCTTAACAAGAGGAGCAAAGTGTGCTATCTGCAGGGACAAGTGTCACTTTGAGTGGGGTAAAGAGGCTTTCTATTTTGGTCCACAGTAAAACACAAACATGCACTTGTAGACACAAATGCAACACATTAGCACATTAGCACATGCCATTCAACAGTTTCCAAGATAGCAGCATGCAGATAGCAATCATTGGAGGCAAGTGTTAATGACAGACTAATGACTGCCATTTACCAGTGCCATTGCTTCATTTAAATGTGTCTCAGTTTTTCACTCTATGCTGAATTTAGGAGTTTATTAACTTTATTAACAATTTTTATTTTATATGAATAAAAAAAACAAACTCTTATGTTGTCTAGAAAAATATGCTGTTTAAATATTTCTGACCTCTTGTAAACCTTATGTGCGCTGTACAAGTTTCTTATTTGGAAACACACAGTTGCCGTGTTTCTAATCCAAACTCTTCATATGTATTAGATCTTCTCCAGAATGATGCTGTTGTGTGGTAACATTAGCTACATATTTTTGGTGGAAATATATAAATGATCCCTTACTTACTGTAGGTCAGGGTTTGTGACCTTAATACAACACGTTGTGGTCACAGTCCTACAAAACATTGTTTCATATGGAATGAGACATCCATGTCAGGGCAGACTGGAGCATATTTACTGATGATTATTATATAATATTTAGACAGAAACTTTTCCCTTACTGTTAACAGGTCATGTGATCTATTTCCTAATGAGGCACCTGAAGACTGAATTTGTTTATGCTGTAGTAAATGCTCGCTGCAGAAAACCGCAATCAAACTGTGAGCTGAGATCAGTATTAGAGACAAAAACTTTGATCACCACAGTCTGGTAGATGACAGGAAGCCAGAGATTTCAATTTTCAGCTAAGCAGAGTGTCTGTTCTGAGCAGCAGCCAAACAGTAAAAGAAAGAAAGCTGTACATTACTCCCTCAGATCTTGAGTCTGAGGATCCTCATTAGTGAATCAGAGCTACAGACAAAGCAACAGTTTTCAGTGAAAGAGGCCACAAAATCCAAACCAGAAGAAATCGCATCAGGTCAGGAGCACAAATAGGAGCATGCTCATCCTTTTATGATACTGACAAGGTTATGTAGTGTGAATTCATCTCCCAGGACTGTCAGCACAAAGATCTTCTGTAATATCCTGAGGCATCAGAAGGAAGGATAGACGAGGAATAAACTTTGTAAATGACATAGAAATTGCTTGTTTTTTATGTTAAACTATTGTCATTTTGACAATGTGGAAAAGATCCAGTATTGTTGATAGATGCAACCTGCAAGTGGTCAGAAAGTGAGATGTAGGAAGGGGTCCACACATACCAGCAGTGCTGGAAGCAATGACAGCTCTGCACAAGCAGGCAGTCTTAGTGTTTCCCACACAGAGTTTACCTAAGTGGGCTGAGCAAGTACATGTGGTGACTCATTTTATCATTTTGAATATATTATGTATTTATTTTATTATCAGTGAAAACCACAGCATCGGTAATGGATATGCTAGTCGAGGATCCTTGCTGCTCTTATTTTGAAAGTAGAGCCAATGATAAACAGCTAGTCCTGGCGCTTCCCATGTCTCATTTGTCCTGGCCAGATAATGGTTGTAGAGGTCAATATTCAGCTGCTTCCCCAAAGAGGACTTTTTATATTCATGTGAAAAAGAAGGTTTTCACAGGACTGCACAGAGTCCTGTAAAGTACGCATTTGCCTTTGCAGGTAAGGACCAGGTGTTGTTGATTCAGTGACCATTGGCCAGTATAAGCACCACTATAAAAGTAGACATTTTGGCAGTTTGCTGGTCTCAAGCATCAGAGTGTGTGTTAACATAATGTCACAGTCTTCCCAAGAGTGGACAACCCAACAAATTCATACCAAGGTCAAATCATGCAATGCTCAGAGAAACCTCAATAAACGCGAGAACTACATCTCAAACTCACTTAGCATGTTAAATGGTGAAGTTCATCACAGTAGATCAAAATAGAAATTAGAAAAAAAAAAAAAGAACAAGTATGGCTTGTTTGGAAGGGTGCCAAGAGAAAGCCTCTTCTCTCTAAAAGGAATATTGGCAGCACAGCTAGTAAGCTGTACCTAAGTTTGCAAAAACATGAGGCTTCTGGAACAATGTCCTGACTGACAAGATCAGAGTAGAGGAGTTTGGCCATAAAGCACAGCGCCAATTCTGACAACAATCAAACACAGTATATCAGCAGAAGCACACTGTTGGAGGGGTGATGATTTGGCCATATTTTGCAGCTACAGGACCTGAGCATGTTGCAGTCAGATGTGAGACCATCTGTCCAGCACCTAAAGCCGACTCCAAACCATGTCATCCAACAGGACGAGTATATAAAAGCACAGCAGAAAATCCACAACAGAACAGCTGAAAAAGAAAAGAATCGAGGTGCTGCAGTGAACCAGCCATGGTGCAGACCTCGACCTGACTGAAATGCTGGGCTGGGACCTGAAGAGATGCCTACATAAATGAACGCCTGCAAATCTCAATCAACAGAGGTAATGTTTCAAAGAAGATAACTTAATAATGATATGAGAGTGATAAAATCAGAAAAAAAACAAGTGCCAACCTCTGCCAGTTCTCAGTATTTTACTTTTAAAGGAACAATATTTTATTTTGTATATTCTATATATTCATTTGTTGTATATTGTATATTTCTAACTAACTAGGCCTTTTATTTTCTTTCTCTTAAGATGTTCTACAGATAAAATGCATTTTAGGGCCAACTTGAACGAATGGCAGATGTGAAACGTAAACGTGGGATCAGAGGTCAAATGTGAGAGGATGTGTGGGTGCAAATTATAATGACATATTTAGAATGCCCATATATAATTTCCTATATGCCTATATGTTGTCATCAACAATGGCAGTAAAAAACATAGTTTGAATAAATGTCTCTATATTGCATTATTATCACTTTGACCTTCAGATCAATCCACTGACCACCTAAAGATGGTTCTACAAGCTACTAAATTATGGAGTGTACTCAGCATTTCACAGGACCACACAGACTCTTTTTCACATTACTGTAGGGGCACGTGTGTGTCATACACACATACACTCCAGCCCCATCCGAAATCAAAGCTAAAGCTGCTGAAAACACTGAACCTTGAACTTGAAGTGAATAGTGGCCTAATTGAAATCAAAGGTGATTGTTGCTCATTGTGGGTGCATTCGCTGCTCTTTTCCCTTTATTGTGAAAACTGAATGAGCACAGAAACAAATGATTCCTTTCCCCTCCTTTGGAAAGTGTTGTTCAAGATTATGTTCAGATAAGTGATGCATTACAAGCACTGATTACCAGTCAGAAAATATGCCGAGCACTTGTTCTAGACAGTTGTTTTGTTTGTTTTAATACCTTGTGCTTGGTTTTTTTTTGTCTTGACAAATGTTTTTATCTTGTGTTTGTATGCTCCAAATACTAGATTATGTAATATGCATTTAAAAAAAACCCTGAAAACTCTCTTTCTCATAAACTTATGTTAGCAGATACAAAGCTCCATTTCCGATTTTTTTTCCCCTCTGATAATAGCCAGACTGGCTTGTTCTAAATAAAACACAAACACACAAGTCTGAGGGATCGCATAACCAGCACAGGTCAAATACCTGACTTCTATACATCACCATGGCGACACAGATGGCTGTGAGGTGCGGGAAAGCAAAAGCGAGGGATGAAAGGGTGGAGGAGGGAGGAAGCAGAAATGGAAAACAACAGAGGTTATAGCAGTGATGCTGAAACTCAAATGTGCTTTTCCAACTAGTATTACATGCAGAACCTGGCGTGCTAATTACTGGTTCTACATTTCTTTGAAGGCCTCAGCTCACCTTGAATGATCCCACACCTGTACACACACGCACAAAGTGTGGCATACCCCCTAGGCATCTCTCCACAGGAACAAGTGTGTTAATTCTGTGTCTGTGAGCTCAGCAGACGATGCCATTCTGACAGTAATGCATATTGGCAGCTACCAGCATGAAGGCAGTGCAGTAATACATGGCATCAACAGCAAGGGGCTGTCTGGAGCAGAGGGGGTAAACTCAAAGAGGATTAAGGGAGGAATAATGAGTTAAATCTGTGGGGGTCAATATCTCAGCATGATATTACTGTTAGAACTTAATATTCTGCATTTGGCTAAAGTTAGATGTTATCTACAAATATCTTATTTCATAAGAGATATTTTCTGTATCATTAAAAAAAACCTCATATTTAAGGAACCAGTTTTTTTTTCTTCAGCACATTGTGAAATAAAACCTACATGTGTCTTTATATATTAAATGCCACATCAAAACTATTGCTATGCGGGGGTATGAAGCATCCACCACTATTTAGTCTGGAGGCTGTAAAATTTGATGAAAGGAATCTGAAATGGGTCGATGAGTTGGTGAAGCTCACGATGACAGCGAGACTGATGCTCAACTGTTTTGTTGGTCTGCGCTGCAATTTTATAAAACGCAGCTATTTTGACCACTATCGTGTATTAGAGCCCTGAGTTTTTATTTTTATAAATATTATTTTCCAGTATCATGTCAAAAATATCAACTAATTGTAGTAAGGTGCTATGCCAGATGTACTGTAACACAGCCCTCTGTTGATGTTTAATCACGGTCATGGAGAAATCTGTGTGACTGGAAAATTATTGACCACCTCTGAACAAGCAGCCTAAAAACTGCATGGCATTCGGCAATGAATTTGCTAGGCTGCACCACAGAGGACCCTTGGTCTCAAAGAGGCCATGCTCAAAATAGCATAAAATTGATCCATGGAATGATGCTGAGCTAGGTGAAATCTCAAGCCAAGAAAAGTAAATAGGATGAATAGAACTGTTTGCTCTGCTCTATTTCACCTTCAAGCATACAGGGGCCATACATGACATAGGCATAAAGGAACGATGTGGCCTGCAGAGATCAAATGATGGGGAATGAATTAAAATGCTGCAATAAAATCAGAGTACTACATTTAAACACTGCAGATTCTTTGTATGTGGTAAAATCCAGTCGTCTTATCTCTTGACACATCAGAAAATGTCTGTAGTTGCAACACATCTATACAGTAACTCTCCTATGGCATTCTTAAGAGCTTGAAAAAAGGTGACTGAACTTGATATTTTTTTATAGATGTTTCACCTCTCATCCAAGAGGCTTCTTGAGTTCTAAAACCAAAAGGTGGCAAGTCCCAGGTATTTAAATCTGAAAGGCAGTTGTCCCCTTTGGAGGTGGTCATTATCACATGAGCCAAAGTGTGAAAAGGCATGGGTCATTACCACCAAAAAAAACACCGTGAGACTTTGTAACATCCTATTATGTGACCTGTTGAGGTCACCTAAAGTAACATGTGAGTGGAAGTTGAGGCGCCTGGGAAGGAGTCTCAGTACTAGGTGGATGACAGCCGGTGTTGTAAGCCACCAGCTCTGTTCCTTGATGGTTGTTCACAGTGGACATACTGTAGATGGCCTCTTTTAATCCTCTTTCAAACCATCTTTCTTCCTGGTACAAAATGTGAACATTCGTTTCCTTTAGTTGCAGATGTACAGCTGAGTCTTGTCCTGCCGAGGTGTCTCTGCTATGTTGTGCCATGTGTTTGTGAAGAGGCTGTTTGGTTTCTCCAGTGTGGAGGAACGTGCACTCCACAGCAGGCACTATGTTACTTAGCTTGTGTTTACGGCTTTTGTCCTTGAGGTGAACCGGGTACTGTCTTTGAGCATGGAGTGTGGCTGCTGGGTCTGAAGAACACTGGGATTTCATGCTTGGAGAAAATTCTCCAGAGTTTTTCTGACAAACCTGCTGGATAAGAAGCGTCAGTGTTGTTACGCTTGCCATTCTCTTTCTCACTAGATGATGTCGGACCTTCTTCCCTGTGATTTGATTAAAGTCCAGTTGGAATGACCACATTTTAAGGGCTGTGTGTTCCTTTTCTGTCCCTTCTACCTCAGAGGGAACGTATCCCACTCTGTACTTCAGGGTCCTGATCACCCCAAGTTTGTGTTAAAGTAGGTGGTGGGAGTCACAGAGTACATGGGCTTCCATTAAACTTCAGTATTTAGGCTTACACCTTCCTCAATGAGCACAGCACAACAGAAGTACATATTATTGGTCCTTCCTGGTGAACTTTATGTTTTTATCTACTGAGCTGATGTGCTCAGTGAAGACTTATACTTCTTAGGTCTTGATTCTGATCCAGGTACAGTATCATACACACATCTGTACCAGTGGCTAGGTACCATCCTTTATAGGAGCCAAACACTTTTCTTTCCACTTTCTCTATGTAAAAGTTGGCTCCAGTGGGTGACACTGGGGAGCCCATGTCATGTCCATTCGTCTGTATAAATATGAGGTATGTGGGTAAAGATGGTTCTGCTGTGTAAGGACTTGTCATGCTGTAATCATTTTCTAACCATCTCATCTGCCTCAGTTGCAGGTATACAAGTGAAAGTGAAACCACATCGTGATAGGCTGGGATAAAGTCTCACAGTGGTTTTGCCTGAAACACTCGGTGACAAAGACCCACACGTTTTTCTCACATTGGCTCATGTGATGATGCATATGATCAGTAGTGCGTCAATAACGGCCTCCAGAGGGGACAACTTCCACTACGGTTTAAAATGCCTGAGAGGCGAAAGTCTTGAAAAAAACGTTCTCATGACTGCCATGACCTGAATGACTGAGAACCTACACTGACATATTTTTGTGCATGCTAATGAGTCCATATCATTACTAATTTGAGATGGTCATCTTTATAATTTTGAAACAGGACCTTCAGTTTTGGAAAAATTGTCTCTTTCAAATATGGTTCCAAGAGCTACACTGGGATGTCCATAAACAGCTATTTTAGATACATTTTCAATGTAATTTGCAAGTAAGTCAAACTTATGATCAAAATGCAAAATTTACATTAGAGCAGTGCCATTAACTTTAAATAAATTAGACAACAAGAATAAGCCACTACTGTGGATTACCAGTTTCAAACAAATTTTATATCTCTCTGCCTCTCTCTGGCCCACTCATACAGCAGATTCTATTCTGTACTCACACTGCTGGGAATCAAGTTCATTAAACTAAAAAATACTTTTGCTCTGTTCTGTGACCCTTCAGACATTTCATTAAGCCATCTCATTTGTCTGTGTCATTGCCAGTGCTGGCTCTAACTAAGTTATACTTATGTAACAGAATGGTTAACTATGAAAAGGTTGACCATTTAATGAATTGTAGCGTCTGCCAAGGTACAAATTGCCTGCTCAGTGAAAGGGGATCTGCCAAAGCTGGGCGATATGGAGCATGTGAATTTGCAATAATGTTTCAAAGCAGTTTCAATTCACAAACAGGGTTTTTTCTATTCTCAAACATACAAATGTCAACGACACGAGTTTGAGAAGTTATTCTAGCCATTTCTGGCTGTAAATATAGCAACATTGATGGCAACAATTGATTATGAAAATGAGCAAAACGGGCTGCAAAAATGCACAGCATGGCTACATTTACTTCACTGGGAGAATGTTGACATTGCAGAACTGGACTGATAGTCCTGATACTGACTAATGTGTGAAAACTGCAGTGCAACACAGAACTGACTGCAGAGCAGAGAAAGTTTGTTTTGTCTTGCAGTAAAAATAATAGGATACTTATGGATGATACTTGGTTTAAAACTTAGCCTTTTTCTGCACACTTACATTACACATGTACTCTGTAAATATACACTCAAAACATGACTAATTCTGAGCTTGAAATAGTGGTTTCTTATTTTGATGAATTCTGTCAGGACTAATCAGCTGCAACACACACCCTCTGTCCATTCTCTATATGCACAAAACCACAAATGCACAACATAAACATCAACACACTAATTGTGCTTATTTTTCTGTCTCCACACACATAAATAGTTATGAAAAACTGGAAAATAATCAAATTCACACATATCCACATACTGACACACACACACAGAAGCGTGCACATCAGTGGGATTTCCTTGCCTCATCGCTATCCATCAACGCGTGGCAAGGCAGTTTCAAATGGAGAGAGAACTGAAGGAGGTGGGAGCTGAATGGGGGATAAACAAGCAAGACAAAAAAGAAATGATCTATTGTGTACACGTGTGATGAAGTGAAATCGGTATGGCTCATGGACGGTATGAGCAGTGTAGTGAAATGCTGTGAAACTGAAAACAACAGCGAGAAAAGAAGAAAGACTGGGGGAAATAAGAGTCAAGGTTAGACAACGGTGAAAAAAATAATAATCTAACTGTATGAAAAATTAACAAGTTCCATCAGCCTCTAAAGACAGATCAAATACAAAAAGAGCTAAAAGAAGATTTAAGATAATGGAGGGAGTTAGAGCAAATAGGAAAAGACAGGCCCGTCCATGCAGCGTTTGCACCAGTTTGACAGGTAGGTACAGTGACATTAGCATAGTGATTAACAGACACATTAGCATAATAATTAATACTGGCATTAGCATAAGAGCCGTGGCTTTGAGAGCAAGGGGGGCACGGGGGGGGGGGGGGGTGGGTGTAAAAAAAAACTGGGAAAGACCACGAG
>VOQJ01046738.1:0-15730 GCA_015052665.1 Apistogramma diplotaenia | reverse complement strand
GCCCAAATATAGTATCACAAATTGAAATTGTATTCTCCTTTTAAAGACTGTCTCCAGGACTTTATGTATTTCTCTCCAAAATGGAGCCATATGGGGGCAATCCCAGAATGCTAATTGTATATCTTATCAATAAATCATGTTCAATTCCTTCTAATGATCTATCCTTATCGAACTAATACTGATTCGTTAAAAAGTGAGCCAGAACAACAAAGGGAGTGGCAGCGGAGCTCACCACAAAAAACATCAAACATAAAAGCAGCACACAGCGGCTGCACAGCGACTTCATGTCCCATTTTCCCAGAAAACTATAAATAAATGAGGACTGGCTCAAGACTTGTGCACAGTACTGCATATTGTAACTTATCTTCTTTGCTGGTCTTTTGGACAGAAGCCATCGAACAAGCGGAGTTGTCCACAGGCTGGTTGTTCCACACATTTCTGACTCTGCCCACTAGTCACAGTCCACAGATAAGACACCCAGTCTGCAAAGCCGAACCTACTCAGACTCTTTAATACATTCTTACAGGTTTCTTGATGTTGCGTTTCAGCATCCTGCAAGCTGTCAAATCTTTGAATTTTCTTGGTTGTCAGTACAAGTTGATCCGAAACATCCTGGGTGACATGCTTCAACCTAACTCTCTCTAGGTCCAGGAGTCGGTCCAGGTCATCTCGAAGTCACTCTCGCTCCAGATCTCGATCCCGCTCACATTCACCCACCAAGCGACGCCGTGGCCAAAAATCACGGAGCTCCTCCCCTTCGTGAGTTTCTTCACTACTCTTTCATAATGTGCTTAGCTAAAAGACTCTTTACGGCAGCATCAATGAATCTCTTTTGTGCTTTCTGTAGTTCCACAGCAGTGCTGGGCACACCTTCAAAACTGTCTGCAGACACCAGATTAGGGGAGGAGAACAAAGGCCATCAGCTACTGATGAAAATGGGTAAGCTCCAAATATGATTTTAAATAAAAAGAAGGTTCCAATAAGAATGTTACAGTTTTAATGTGATTGAAATGCCCTGAATATGGTATAAAGTGAACACTGATGTCTGTCTGCTGTAGGTTGGAGTGGCTCAGGAGGCTTGGGGGCCAAAGAACAGGGCATCCAGGACCCCATCAAAGGAGGAGATGTCAGGGATAAATGGGACCAGTACAAAGGTGTGGGGGTCTCACTGGACGACCCTTATGAGAACTATCGCAGGAACAAAAGCTACAACTTTGTTGCCCGCATGAAGGCAAGAGAGGAAGGTACAGAAAAGTATTTTATTCAAGGATTACACATTTATGAAAATGAATTGGGTTGCACCTGATCTAACTCCTCTTCCTCCTCCGTGTCTTTCTTCGTCAGTCAATCGGGAACCGCAGGAGGCCCCTCCAACTGACTAACTGCAGTCAAATGGTGTGAAACAAACGACTCATTCTCGCCACTTCCACCACAGATCTGAATTTTTTTTTTTTTTTTGGTTTTCCACCCAGGGCTTGTCACCAGTCCCAAATCTAAAGCCAGAGAACCCTACATGTTTTGTGAGGCCTGTATTAGAGCGTAAAGCAGAAAGCAAAAGATGTGCACGTGTGACAGCAGCACTAACGCTAGAAACATCACATAACTCAGCTTTCATTTAGCGGAGACCCTGCAGCTACGGTCTGTTGAACTAAACGGATCATAGCACTTAATCATATTTCACTTCGAGTGTTTCATATATTACTTTTGTAATAATTCCTCTGAAGCATCTCAAGCGTTCATGATCATATAAGCTGACAGCAGGGGGCGCACTCAGACTGTGCGTCAGCATTTAAGCATCTGAACAGTTTGAGGAAGTGAATGTTCTGTTGAGGTCTGTAGTGCTTTTCATCCTGACTGGTTTAATGTGCACATGTACACCTGCATTTTTAAAATGTTTTTCAGCTGCAGTGGATTTTGAAAATAAGATTTTCATAAATCGCAGCAGCAATGCTTTTTAGTTTTCTGAAATTATTCCACATATTATTATGAAGGAATAAACAAAACTGTGGGAGCTGTCAAAAGTCTCAAAATGGTGGGTTCTGCAAATAAAACTCACTGGCCAGTTCACTGGTGGAATTTTGTCATGTGTGTGAACTGAGCCACTGTGGAGAAAGTGGAATAAAGATATGACTGCTCTGCTCTTGGTTTGTAAACAGCTGTTTATTGTGACACTTTTTTTCATGTGGTAGCTTCTGTTGATATGTCAGTCATTTAGTTGTAGAATTAAAATGCAACTTACAAGTTGTCAACCAGAATTCAGTTGTATTTTTCTCCACAAGCACACTGTAGAGACATAATCTAAATAAACAATTCTGATAGCTCACAGATGGGCCTTTTCTTTCTGTTTCTATCAATAATCACACAGTCCTAATGGCTTGGCCATCTCTAAATTGTCTGCAGGATACAATGTAATCTTTTTCATTATTGCAAATGAAAAGGATCACGTTAACAGTTAAAATGATGTCAGTGGTAACATAATACTCATGATCCCAAGATTCTGCATTACTAATAGTAAAAGTTCAGTTTTTCAAAGAGACAGGGATTAATAAGTAATGAATAAATGCAGAGTGGATTATAAACAGAGTAAAAAGAGGTGAATGAAAAGAAGCACTCAGTGCATCATGGGAACCTCCCAGCAGCCTAGGCCTATTGCAGCATAACATGGTTCAGGGTCACCTGATCCAGCCCTAACTATAAGCTTTATCATAAAGGAAAGTTTTAAGCCTAATCTTAAAAGTAGAGAGGGTGTCTGTCTCCTGAATCCAAACTGGGAGCTGGTTCCACAGAAGAGGGGCCTGAAAGCTGAAGGCTCTGCCTCCCATTCTACTCTTAAGTATCCTGGCAACCACAAGTAAGCCAGCAGTCTGAGAGCGAAGTGCTGTGCTGGGGTAATATGGTACTATGAGGTCTTTAAGATAAGATGGGGCCTGATTATTCAAGACCTTGTATGTGAGGAGAATAATTTTAAATTCTATTCTAGATTTAACAGGGAGCCAATGAAGAGAAGCCAATATGGGAGAAACATGCTCTCTCTAAAGTCTTGGCATTATTATGTCACAATCAGTGGAGCAAAAAGAGCGTGTGCACTATATGCGATGCATAGGGGCGCCGCACAAGGGGGTCGCCAGAGTGATGCAGGAAAATTATTTCTTGAGTAGGCATTTTCTGTTTTTAACAGCTGTGCTCATGATATGATCAGTAACAGAGGCACTGCGCTTATTAGGCGCTCCTGTGCTCCTTCAGTTTCATGTTCTTATATGTGGTTTGCTGTGTTTTTTAAACATACTGAACGCAAAGTTCATGTCGACGAGAGGAAGAGAGACGCTAAAAATGTGTCCGCATACACCTCAGAAAGTATATAGCTGGTCACAATCACAAGTATTCTTACCGTGTCAATATCCAACACACTGAATACCAAATATCTCTTTAATTATGGCAACTTTAAAAATAGTAACAGAAGTTAAAAATAACCATTTCAAACTAAACAACTAAATAAATCTTCACACTTATATTGGTCCCTTTGAGGGGCCGCTCTAAGCCAAAAAGGGTCTATTTTGTCCCAGTCCAGCCGTGTATATAGTGGATTATATTTCTAATAAAACGAATGTGTGTAAAATTATTTAGAAACGATTGGCTGCACTGTTCCAGTCTACAGCAGTTTATTACCATTGCGGCTTCCGTAGTCTTACACAACATTTAGCGCGAATTTTAATCGAGAGGCAAAAAATGTACCGCATAGTAAACTGGTGTTATCATAATTCTGCCATGGAGCCACCGTCACCCTAGCTCTTTATACCAACGCCTGCTTTCTACTGTAACGTTAGCAACACGTGTCTGTTTGGCAAGTTTCTAATTATCGTAGCAGTACACCAGCATGAAGCAGGCAGAGATGCTAGCTGTGGCTGGGTGACTGCCAGTAAACACAGGAACACAGGAAGGCGAGAAGTCTCAACATTACAGCGGCCACGTTGAATAGCCTTGGAAAATGGTAAGCAAGCCAAACGCTTAGTTATTTCAATAACACTACAGACTATTGATTAACACATTGTAATGTATGAATCCGACCCAGAGGAGGAGTCTTGCTCCCAGTCAGCTTGCCAAACGCAAGCAGGATTCCTGTGAAGATGAATGGACATGTAAAACTGTAAGTACATGATCACTGCAGTATATCTGGAGCTAAATCTGTTACCGCGACAGACCTTTACACGTCTTTTCAGCAGTAAGTAGGCACTCTCCTAATAGACAAGTCACTTAGTGTTTATTTCCAGGTCAGGTTATTGAGGGCAGTGTTTCATACAGTTAAGCCAAAGGCACTCTGGGAGAGCAGATATTTAGATATTTACCTTTGGACTTCCCCAGCTGATTCCTAAGAGGGGTTCTAGGCTGGTTCTAGCATGGTTTGTGGTGGGTTCAGCCCACCCCGACAGTGCTTTTATTTGTTTGTTCAGCTTGTAAAAAAAAGGCAACACAGACAGCAGGAGAACCATTTCCAAAATCTGAACTTCAAAGTCTCACAATGCACATTGTGTAGAGGTGATCATTAGACCCCTGCCAATCTAGGATTTTTACAGCAAATAAAACACACAAGTGGGTCGGCTCTTGTTTACAAAATAAACCATGCAGACTTGTAGTACCCACCATATACATTATTACTTTATACAGGCCAGGAATTGTGTCCAAAAAAATGTGTCACCCAGAGATGTCACCATATGAACAAGGACTCAGATCTGCAACCTGCAGATTAATAGTCGGGTGCTTTAACCTTCTATCCTTACCCACCTATTTAGTCCAGCGGGCCACCGATGCACAGCAGATAGCATAGATCGGGTCTTGATTTGGTCTGGTTGACATTTCTGGCACAACTTCATCTAATACCAAGGTGCACACAGAGGTATTTGAAGGATTTTTTTCAATAGGGTGGTATGAAGGGCACTATGAATAGGCAGTATATACAGTAGAAAACTGGAGCATTGGGTACCATTTTCCTGGCCGCCCTGTTGAATGTTTGGTGAGAGCGCTGGAAGAACATCTACTACAGTGCTGCAGCTATCAGGGAAGTCAATTTATGCTCAATTAGGCACCAACAGTTTGGCTGGAAACCAAGCTACTGTTGCTCATTCCACTTAACAGGAGGAAGATGTAGTGAATTGATCAAGGTTTGCTATTCTTCCTCACAGGAGAAAAGAAGGAAAGGTGATAATGAAGTGAGAGAAAACCACATTTCTCCCTTCAGAATGCCTCTGACGCAGCTCAACAACTGTCCCGCGCGTATGGATGGTGAGAAACATGTAAGCGTTGTTGAAAGCTGTCAGATTTTGTATGTGAATGCAGTAATAGTAACGATTTCACGACAGGAAAAGATTTAACTGTTCAAAATCTTTCCTACAGGAGGCATTTATTCAAAGTATCCTCTCCAAGCCGTTTAAAATTCCCATTCCAAATTACACAGGTAACTTTTTTATCATCATGGTTCTTTTTCAATTTTAGTACAGCAGGTAAATCACTTCACTGCTCTGCCACACTACCCACAGGCTCACTGGGAATCAGGGCACTCGGTCTAAAACGTACAGGATTGAGGAAACCACTTCATGATCCCTTTGCCAAAGATTCTCTGGTTCTTTATGAGCCTCCAGCTCTGAGTGCCCATGACCTCATCAAGGCTGACAAGTATGTTCAAAAAATATGTCTCCAATACATCATCTTTAACTCAATATTTTCTGAAAAGACTTAATTGTCTGAGTTGCATCAGCCACATTTGTACATGAGATAGTAAGTGAGTGCTTGAAAATTAGCACCTGCTCCTAGCAGAAAGTCCAGCCCCCTTAGGGAGAAGGTAAGTGTTTGGCTCCTCACTTCCTATGTGGAGACAAGTACTCAGAAACCCGCCTTGAGGCGACTGTTGTGATTTGGTGCTGTATGAATAAGATTGAATTGAATAGAAACTGAACGAGACTTCGAGACCATCAGTTCATACCTTTTTTTTAATAACTGATTTGTGTCAGAGTGCTTTTAGTGATTAAAAGATTTGTGTGAAATTAGGTTTCTTTGTTGTTTTCAGAGAGAAACTACCTGTTCATGTGGTTGTGGATCCAATTTTAGGCAAAGTGCTCAGACCCCATCAAAGAGAGGTAAACCCAAGATATCTTTTTACCTCTGCTACTGTGTTGCACTTATCATAGCAAGAGCATTAAAGATGTACTCTGGAATTTAGCATATTTGACACTAAATGCACACAAAAATAAACTAATCATCTCTAAATTATTAAGCGGGTGGAAAAAAGCTTACCCATATTAACCAACATCTCTATGAAAACTGCTCATATCAGTAAAAGTTATTGTCTTTCCCACTGACAGACCAAGATTGTTTCTCCCATTGGTCCCTTAAAATGTGCATGGAAACATTTTTAACCTGTTAACAGCGAGTTTGCATGCAAAGGGATTTCTGCACTGGCTAGTTTTGTTTTCACTAATTTTGTTAGTAAATCAGACTCAAATTATTGAGCTCATGCTTGCTATCTGCATACTATCTGCATAGAGCCACACCCCCATATCTTTACATGAGGAAACACTGTTTACCTGGAGGTAAAGTGGAGAGAGCAGTGCTGCAGAGCCATTCCCAAAGTCAGGAGTGGCAGAGAATTCCATAGGGCCACACAATCTTAAATCGTCACTCTAATCAAAATACAAGAGAAAGTGTATTTTCTTGAAAATTTAATTAAACAAACAAACACAGGCTATAAAGTAATGCTACCCAGTGATATGTTGTTTTTTATTTAATCTAACTTTTATTTAGACAGGTAGTCCCACTGAGACTCAGTGTCTCATTTTCAAGAGACCACTTTCCAAAACATAATAAATTTTCAAAAAACAAACAAAAGAAAAACCAATAATTAGTGAATAAAATGCCATGTCATATTAAAAACAAGAACGAGTTCCCAGCAATAATTTCACAAAAAATGAGCAGTTGTATAAATGATATCACTGTAGTCCAGGTGGGGTTAAAGTCTTTTCCATGCGGCAAAGAGAAACGTGATCCCCCGTTCTAGCCTCAGGTGGTCAATATGTGACTTAGAGGAAAAACTGTTATCGATCACAATACCTAAGTATTTACAGTCATGCCCGAAAGTAAATATTGACGTAAGTTTACTCTTATTTAACCAGAAATTATATTTTTGACTGGAAACGACACAGGCATCTCGAGGGAGATAATACGATGATGTACAAGAGGCATCATTGTGGGAAAAAATATTTCTCAGCTGTTCGTCACATTTGAACAAAAAATGGCATGTCAAATTTGCCAGGGGTATGAATACTTTCGGGCATGACTGTATATGAGGCCATGGTTTCAATAACAGTACCTTGAAATAAATCAAGAGAGGGAAATCCTGCTGGCACCTTCCTTCTATATGAAAACAACGTGACCTTGATTTTCACTGCATTTAACACCAACCTGAGCTGAAACAGCTGGGACTGAAAGGTTTTGAAGGCTAACTGCAAGTTTTCAAAAACCATGTAGATGCTACAAGCAGCCAATAAATGATTGTGTCATTGCATAAAACTGGGCGATGCAGTTAGATTTTGTCCCACAGCACTGATGTAAATAATATCGGTCCCATTACAGAAACCTGCAAAACTCCATTAGTGACTTTCACTAAACTGGAAGAGGAACCATTAAACTGTACATACTGCTTATGGTCAGCAACATAATTAGAAAAACCGCCAACTGCTTGGTCTGAAAGGCCTATTTCCAATAATCTGATATAAAATGCATAGTCTGAAGGCTTTTGATAGGTCAATGAAAAGAGCAGCACAGTATATAAAATAAAAGGAGTAAGGTGTTTCAGGGAATCAAACTGCCAACCTTCCACCTCTGGAAAAATCCCAAAGAAATATAATCTAAAAAATTAGAAAAATATTAATACAAATTTTTTTCTAAAAAATACATTTTAATAAATTAGACTGCTCAGGCGAAGGTACAGCTTTGGTGCAGTAGATTAGCATGACATCACAACACAGCGAAACATCAGCACAAACTGAACTCTGAGCATCTGAAGGAATCAAAGCTCAAATACAGCTTTTCAAGCTGGTGTGTTTGTATTTGTGTGTGCCACACAGTGGTGTGGACATGTAAACACATTCATAAGTGCATTGCTTTGCTGGGTCTCTGTTGGAGCCTGGAGAGTTTCTCAGAGATGTTAGCTTGGTTAGACAGTCACTAATGGGTCTGAATTAGTCTGCTACGCTGGGTTTTTGGTGAAAGTAGCCAGAAATTCACAACTCAGCAGAGGTGAACGGGCCAATCAGAATCGCTTGTGGACCCGATGTGTGGTTACATTTCTCAGGAGGTCCACATCAGGTTACTGCGTGGGTTCAGAGGGCTTCGTGCACGCTTCTCAGGTGGACTTTGAGGTTGGTGTGGTTTTTTCTCTTGAGAAGTGTTCCACACAAGAAGACACTTGCTTCTACATAATCAATGCATCGGGAACAGCTTGGGGTTCAGTATTTTGCCCAACGATACTTTTGCGTGCAGCGTAGAGCAACCCGGGACTAAACCACTAAGCTTCTGATAAATAGATGAGCGGTTCTGCCTCGATTTGTGTGTAAAACGTTTATAACTGACTCACAGATTTCTACACAGTGTTGTTCCACAAGGCCTGAAGTGGTTTTGGATGTTATCCTGATGCTCTTTTGTGTTGACTGGTGCAAGTCAGCAAAACCGACTTTGTGACGTCAGTACTGGCACCTGTTGCACTTTTCATGTGCAACAGTAACAGTCTCTGACTGTACAATTGCACTTGATGCTCATTAGCCACAAATTCAGCTTGTCCCAGGCCTCCTCACTAGTTTGTAAGCTTTTGCTGTAGCTTTCATTGAACTTCATAATGGATGTCTTTAATTTCTTTAGGGCGTAAAGTTCCTGTGGGAGTGTGTGACAGGCCGGCGCATACCGGGATCTTATGGCTGCATTATGGCAGATGAGATGGGCTTGGGAAAGACCTTGCAGTGCATCGCCCTCATGTGGACTCTGCTGCGCCAAAGCCCCGATACCAAGCCAGAGATAGACAAGGCCATTGTGGTTTCACCTTCCAGCTTGGTTCGTAACTGGAGCAATGAAATAACCAAGTGGCTGGGAACACGTGTCACACCACTGACCATTGATGGAGGTTCAAAGGATGAGATCGACAGACAACTGGGTAGTTAACTTTCATTTCTCTCATTATGAATATCCACAGAAAGGAATACCTCGTCATGGACTAAAGCCGAATCTTTTTACTTGAGAACCGTTGAAAATATCGTTTGAACATCAAGAATTATGATAATAAAGTCACATTAATGGCTGTGTATTGAGTTATTTTGAGGGAAGAATAAATTTACACTGTTATAAGCTGCACTCAGTCTTTTTGTCAGTGTTGTCGCATCACAAGATACTTCTGCAGAAATGTGAGGGTGTGCCCACTTTAGTGATACACTGTATATAATAGCAGTAATGAGCTTTCCTTTAAGGGTAGTTGATGTTTTCTGTTGTTTCAGGGAGCTTTATTTCTCAGCACATGAGAGTAGTGACCCCCATCCTGATCATTTCATATGAGACATTTCGACTGCATGCTGAGGTTCTGCACAAGGGCAAAGTTGGACTCGTCATCTGTGATGAAGTACGTCACCCCACGCATACAGTTCAGCGATGTCAAGGGCTGTTAAAGTTGGGATGTAACAGTAACCACTGTGTGTTGCAGGGCCATCGGCTGAAGAACTCTGACAACCAGACATACCAGGCCCTGAATGCCATGAGTGCCCAGAGGAGGGTGCTGATATCAGGCACACCCATCCAGAACGACCTGCTGGAATACTTCAGCCTGGTCCACTTTGTTAATGCTGGAATCCTTGGTAAGCAGCGCTGCAAGTGCAAAAATGGCTACGAAGCTCTTTTCTGATCGAATGTATTTAACTTTTCACTCGGATGGCAGGCACAGCCCAGGAGTTTAAAAAGCACTTCGAGCTTCCCATCCTTAAGGGTCGGGATGCAGATGCCAGCGATAAAGACAGACTGACTGGAGAAGAAAAACTGAAAGACCTGATCAGCGTAGTCAACAGGTAAACTCGATGAACACAATATTGTAGGGCAGAAAATCCCACGGGGCCCCCAACTGCACCACAAACGTCAGTACAAGAGCAGTGAATTTATGTCAGCGTAATCTCACAAACTAATCACCTCCTATTACCACTTTTAAATACTGCGGCCCCCCCCCGGAGTACCTTTGCGGCCCACACTGTGGGAGCCACTGTTGTAGGGTTTTATGAAGTCCCCCGAGGCAATCAATGTTGTGAATTGGTGCTATAAAAATTAAATGAATCATTTATTTGACATTTTTCAAATAGAAATTTTTTTTACCTGAAATTATGAATTGTGCGAATTAAATTATCTTTAAATTATCTGCCTTTTTGTCTTTCTCAGGTAAGTTAGCTCTCCCTTTTCTCACTTCTTTTCAAACTAAAGCTTGTTGCTATAGAAATATCTGTTATTGTAAGTTAATGAAATGATAAATAGTTCTCATGCGGTTTGTGTTCAGACGAATGTCGTCATTGAATGTAGCTGCTGTCGTGACACTGACCCTTTTCTGCATCGAAGGTGTTTGATAAGGAGGACGTCTGACATCCTGTCCAAGTATCTTCCTGTGAAAATCGAGCAGGTTGTGTGCTGCAGGTAATAACAGGGCTTTTTGTGATCAATTGTAATACTTTTGTTACATCCATTACTCGAGTTTAATATGGTAAATATTACATCAGACACATTCTTATAATGCTGTGCTGAGACAAACTTGTTCCTGCCTCCCTGCAGGCTGACCCCTCTGCAGACGGAGCTCTACAAACACTTCCTAAAGCAGGCTAAACCCATCGAGACGTTACAGCAGGGCAAGATTAGTGTCTCCTCCTTGTCGTCCATCACGTCGCTCAAGAAACTGTGCAATCGTAAGTAATAAGATGTATCATAAATGTTGCGCCTGTGAACACTTTAGTGACCTTCAGAAAAATTGTCCTCTTACTTTTATTTGCTTAATTGGGATAAAATGCAAAATCAAGATTGTGGATGTCTTACTAGTTTGAATCGAATCATCTGCTGCTTGAAAAAACTACAAACTGCCTCCATCTTTCTCAGATCCAGCACTTATCTATGAGAAGTGTGTGGAAGGTGAGGACGGCTTTCAGGGGGCAGTGGAGCTTTTTCCTCCAGGCTACTCAATCAAAGCTGTTGAACCTCAGCTCTCTGGTAAGAACATGTGCAGCAGATGTTGGTGCAGCACCGATGGGTTTCCAGAGTCACACAGACTTACGGGAAGTTGTGGAATCAGATGGCTCATAAAGTGTGACTACAGTGTTGTGGACAGGGTTGACTTCACAGAGGGATCGTGTTCTTGATGGTCTCGATGCATTTTCTGTAAACGTGGCCATCGGGTGTTGCTGTTTTGAAGTCGTTTCCTCCACCATCCTCCGGTCTTTCTATTCGCCGTTTGTTGTATTTCAGGGAAAATGCTGGTTCTCGACTACATTCTGGCCATGACGAGGACCACAACAACAGACAAAGTGGTGCTCGTCTCCAACTACACACAGACTCTGGACCTCTTTGAAAAGCTCTGTAGATCTAGAAGGTACGTTTGAGGAAACCACTGTGTTAACTGTGCAAATGAAATGATCTTAATCCCCCCCCCTCGTCTTTGTCAGATACCTCTACGCTCGGCTGGACGGCACTATGTCCATCAAGAAAAGAGACAAGATTGTGGAAAGGTTCAACAGTCCATCTGTGAGTTGGAAATCCAGTTTTACGCAATGTTGAGAGCTCTGACCAACGTTCAGTGTCTGAACCTCTCTGTTTCCCAGAATCCCGAGTTCATCTTCATGCTCAGCAGCAAGGCTGGCGGGTGTGGCCTCAATCTGATTGGTGCTAACCGCTTGGTGATGTTTGATCCCGACTGGAACCCGGCCAATGACGAGCAAGCAATGGCTCGGGTGTGGAGAGACGGCCAGAAGAAGACCTGCTACATTTACCGACTGCTCTCCGTCAGTTCAATACGAGACCCAGACGTGATCAAACGGATCAATGTGACTTGAGCTGGTTCCGATTTTTCACTTGTGTGTGTTTGTGTGTTTGCTTGCTGGCAGACGGGGACCATTGAGGAGAAGATCCTGCAGAGGCAGGCCCATAAGAAAGCCCTGAGCAGCTGTGTGGTGGATGAGGAGCAGGATGTGGAGCGTCACTTCTCTCTGGGTGAACTCAGAGAACTCTTCACTCTCAACGAAGACACTGCCAGCGACACACACGACAGGTAGAAGAACCACAAATTACTCACACAAGTTGTCTGCTCACTCTTCTGATTGAATACACTCTCCAGATGGTAAATTAAAATTGTGGACCAAATGTCCTGTGAAGAAGGTGCAGAGCTGTAAAGTACTTCATCAGAAGCTTTCCTTTAACATGTCACCACTCTCATTTACTTGTATAAACATGTACAGCATCACTCTGTTCTTCTCTAAGCTGCTCAGACTCTTTGCGTCGCCCTCTCAGCAGACGCCGTGTCATGAAGAATCCCAGCCATATGATTGGGTGACAGCGACTACATAGAGTTCAGATTAACTAGGGTTGCTGGGCGGAAACAGGAGAAGCACTCTGGGGACACACACACCTCGTTATCAACAACAAATAGATGGGCTGAAAAAAGCCAAGAGGACGCTCAGTCTTATACGAATTCCTTCAATTAAATCTAAATTGACTCCTGTGACATGAGTTGTCCAGACTGATAGTTACCTAAACAAAAGTCTGACGGGGTGTAACACTGAATGGTTATGGCTGCCATTTGGTCAATTATGGCGTTTTATTGCAAAGTTGACGTGGACAGTAATGCTTTAAAGTAGATAAATGACTTTTTTTTCATACTCATGAAAGCCTCACGTTTGCCACAGCAGCAGGTTGCTGTTAAAAGCTGAAGATGGTTGAAACTGCTGCTGAAATGTTCTTATGCCTCATAATTTACGGCATGGCCTCAATCAGCCTCTCTACCCCCCTCTTGTGTTGGCTTTAGGTTCCGCTGCTGCCGCTGTGTGAATGGCAGAGAAATACGACAGCCTGATGACGATGCTGACTGTACCAGCGACCTCTCCCAGTGGAACCACTGCTTCGACAAGAAGGGCCTGAGGGACCCGGTGCTGAGAGCATCCTGGGATGCTGCCGTATCCTTCGCCTTCCACCAGCGCTCTCACGAGAACCAGAAGGGCATCATATAGGAGGACTGCAACAGACCGTCAGTCACACGTTTACTTAAAATACAGATATTTATGTGTGGCTGAGTTTTTCTTTCTTTTTTTTAAGCAAAAAATAAAGGACAATTATTTCTTCACCTTCCTGCATTTACAGGAAAATGTGTTGTGATGATTGATGTTATTTCTAGATTTATTCCTGGTCCTGTTTCACTTCAATCACCACAACCTTCTGAGAACAGATGCAGGACACAAATGCTAACATAGCATGTTACAGGAATATGCTATGTTAGCATGTTCTTGGTTCTTATTTGTAATAGTTTGCTTTTCCATAGAAATGTTGAAACGTGTAACTCTAGTAACTAAAACCAAGCAACAGATGGTTCGTAATGAGAACAGATGATTTTACTGCGGTAACCCTCCCATGGAGTGACAAATAAAATATTCCAACATGTGAGATCAGATTCTACTGTTTTTAATAGCCTGGTAGAAAAATATCATACCTGCGTATCTACGGTTACCTGACTATAGTCGGGTGGTGGTCTTAAAATTATAATTGAGAGTCATTTCAGAGGATTTGCTCCAGCTGATGGAGTAACCTGTTACACAGAAGTGGGTGAAATTGTTGGTACGTTTCTGTTAAAGAAAAGCTCGCCATGGTAACCGAAATAACCTGAAACTGCTCCAGCTGTCTCAGGTCTGAAGGGTGTCTCCTCCTGGTTTAAATCAGGGCCCGTAGGAGGTCATGTCGGAACAGCTGAGTGTTTTGGGTCAGTGCCCATCACCTGTGAGTGAGACAGCTTTCTGACACTGGGCAGCACATTTCACTCCAGGATGCCTCACTCGTCTTCATAGTCACATGTCATTGTACCCTGCAGCAGCAGAGCCCTGATGTGATCTGCCATAAAGCTCCGGTTTAGTTTCAGCTGTCCAAAGGTCATTCTCTCATAAGCTTTGCTGCTTGTCACTATGTACTTTGACATATTGCATTCTCACTTTATGATTTGATTGTATCAGTGGTGTCCTTCCTCCTCACCACCTTTAATGCTCACGGTACAATCTGTGGAAGTCATGATGGGGCAGTATTTAAAGAGGTAACGGAGGGGGAGAGTCTGGTTTGGCTGAATGATGGAAGCGGTACAGAGTCGGGATTAATTAGTTTCAGGATCAAAGGTGGGGGCGTGTTCATGGGGAGTTATCAGTGAAATAATGTAGGAAATATATCCAGTAGTAACTGAGATGGAGCTAAAGGCAGAGAGAAGAGAACAGGCAGATAAGGAGGCCAGGCTGACCTTCCCTCTGTCTTGTAAGAATGTGTTTAATCAGGTGCATTTTATCAATGTGCCTCCTTTTTTATTAAACATTCAAACAATTGTACAAAATCATGTGGCATGTATACACAAGAAATACATCAGGCTGTACATATTTAAGACAGAGGGCCACTCGTTCTCATCAAAAGGTTCAGTTCTTCATAGGCATCAGGGAGCTGTGCACCACGCTTGCTTTTCAGCTGTTTTGAGGCTCAGGTTGACCATTCGAAGCCTTGTAAAAGCTGAAAAGTCAAGTTTCTATTTCCCCATTTACAGGAGTCGAGGATTAGCAGGTTGTTAAGAATAAGGTCAGTTCTTCTGTCTCTGCAGGAGATTCCAAATGTTATATCCTCTCTGTTTAAAGGATGGGGCAGGAAACGTTGTGTTGAGATCCAGTCCTGAAGGTTTTCCCAGAATGTTCCAGTGTGCACACAGTAGAAAAAGAGATGGTCTGTTGTTTCAGCATCATTGTCACAACAGGCACAGCTGCGAGTGTCCAAGTTGGATCTTTGTCTCAACAGTTCCCTGGATGGAAAAAAGTTATTGAGACTTTTAAAATGTACTTCTTTAGCTTTAGGACTTAACGGGTATTTAAAGTAAGCAGTTCTCCACTTATTAACCTCTGAGTCAGGAAACACATTTAAAATGGAGTTTCTATTATGGAGTTTCTCTTTGGTCGTACAGGAAATATCAGACGCATCCGTTTGTTAGAGTCACCTTTGTCCAAAAGGTTTTCTGCACAGATCTGAAGTGCAGGTAACTGAAGGTTGGCTGTTTGAAGGCTTGGATTTTGACTGCACAGTTCAGCACAGTGTTAAACACCAGCACTCTAAATTATACAATAACCAAAAATCCTCATAGGACAGCCGACCTCCATTGTCATTTAGAAAATGTCTTATGGACCAAATGCCTTTTTCCATCCATTGATCCAAAAACAATGACTTATTCCCATGTAGCACATATCTGTGATTCACACCTATGGGCAATTTAGAGAGACCAGTTAACCTGACCCCAGTAAGTGCATGTCTTTGGACTGTGGGAGGAAACCCACGCAGACACGGCGAGAACATGCAAACTCCACACAGAGAGGCCAAGGTGGAATCAAACCCAGGCCCTCCAGATGTCATTCCCTGTGAGGCAGCAGTGCTTTTCCTTGAATCCTGGTTTCAGAAT
>VOQJ01046737.1:28575-39266 GCA_015052665.1 Apistogramma diplotaenia | reverse complement strand
AGAGGGAGGGGGAAAGAAAAAGGGGGTTTTTAAAAAAGAGTGATGGGGGCGGGGGGGGGGGGGGGGGGGGGGATTAAAATCATATCCGCTCAGTTCCCGATAATGGTGTCATGACTATGGCTGTGTTTGAACTTTTTTCACTGGATTAAACGGACAGCCCTGTGTTAGGTAACCCGAGCTTAAGAGAGGTCAGTAAATGCACACTCATTTAATACGTGAACCAGCATCAAAGAGTCGTCTATTTAACAACAAGATTCGCTCTCAGAGCACTGAGTACTGTTTGTTACATATTAATGTCCTCTGTCATCAGAGCCAAAACATTAAATATGCCTTAATTCCTCACCTGCAAAAATCGATGCTGCTCTCATCACCCCCAGCTGTAGATTTAATGCAAAAGTAAGCAAGCTTACGTGTTTATCTGACGTGTGGCATTTGTCAAACATGTCTGTTGGACATCTGCAATTTTTCAGTAAAATTTTTCACATAGTGCCAATCCATAATAAAAGTCAGCTCAAGCAGTTTTATACTGTAGGGTTAAGACCCGACAACCCAAAAGACCGAAAGTACAACCCCCTGGCAAAAAGTATGCAATCACCAGTCTTGGATGAGCACTCATTCAGACATTTCATGCTGTAAAACAAACTCCGATCAAAAACGTGGCACAATAATAAGGTCGTTCCAAAGTGCAACTCGTTGGCTTTCAGGAACACTCAAAGAAATGAGGAGAAAACATTGTGGAAGTCAGTGAATGTTACTTTTATTGACCAGGCACAGGGAAAAAAATATGGAATCACCCAATTCTGAGGAAAAAAGTATGGAATCATGAAAAACAGATAAACAAAAGACCATTCAAATACATCACTAGTATTTAGTTGCACCACCTTTGGCTTTTATAACGGCTTTCAGTCTCTGAGGCAGGGACTTGATGAGTGACGAACAGTATTCTGCATCAGTTTGGTCGACGTCATGGCCTGCAAATAGTCCACATCTCAACCCAATTGAAAACCTGTGGTGGAAACTGAAAAAAATGGTCTACAAGAAGGCTCCGACCTGCAAAGCTGATCCGGCAACTGGTATCGAAGGGAGTTGGCACCAAATTGATGGATTGATTGGAATGACCTTATTATTGTATCATGTTTTTGATCTGAGTTTGTTTTACAGCATGAAATGTCTGAATGAGTGCTCATCCAAGACTGGTGATTGCATACTTTTTGTCAGGGGGTTGTACTTGGCCACAATGGGGAGGAGGAACTCTTCCTCCCAGGAAGAGACCTCCAGCAGGACTAGGTTCAGGGAGCTTAGGGGGTGAGGGTAAAGACATGACAGAAAAGAGAAGCATAAAGAGACCACAAGCTGCAAAGATGCAAAAAACATATACTTGATACAAAGTTTATGACATGCAACATAAACAGGGGGATATAAAGTGTGAGCTCCCCCAGCAGTCTGGGCCTATTGCAGCATAACTAAGGGACAGTTTTTCTTGAAAACACAAAAACAAGCTGTAGGCCTTTAGACAGCTTTCACCTACTCCACGGTATTTCCTGTGGCGATACAAAGGAAATGCCAACTTCCTCATGATGTTTTATTGTATATCTGTGGATGTAAAATCGTTCTCACTTCATTATTTCACAGGTGATAAAAAAAAAAAGGTGTTATGTATCCTTGCTTAATGGGCCATAAAGCAAGTCTCTATTACGTTCATCATAACTAACAATAATGGGATTCAGTCCATTTATTTAATTACATGGTGTTGCACTTACTGTGATTATAGCACAGCCTGTCTAAAAAAGCCTGTTTTTGGCTTTGGTTCCTTCTGTACTAGTTTTGCTCACACCGTGAGTCAGCAGCTTCTAAATTGTAAGGTTAAGGGCAGGAATTTTCACCCAGCGGACTGCAGAAGGAAGAATGATGAAGGGAATCACTAGTTTTGTTTTGTGTTTGTGTGATCGACTCTTTTCCTGCCTACCTTGGATTGCTCCCTTTTGTCAGCTGTCACTGTTCTGCTCCTTTAGATTTTCTACATCGTGGGTGAGCAATATTGCATGTTGGGGGGCCAGCATTCTTATTGTAGAGTCATCCCACTTCAGCATGCCATTACACTGAATACAGGCGCTAATTAAAACATACACTATATTATTGAAAGTATTCGTTCGTCTGCCTTGACGCACATTTCATGAGTAACATCCCATTCTGAATCCATGGGGTTTAATATGTCAGCCCAGAACAGCTTCAGTTCTTCTGAGCAGGATTTCCACGAGGTTTGGGAGTGTGTTTATGGGAATTTTTAACCATTCTTCCAGAGGCACGTTTGTGAAATCAGACACTGATGTTGGACAAGAAGGTCCGGCTCGCAGTCAGGACTCTGTGCAGGCCAGTCAAGTTCTTCCACACCAAACTTACTGTCATGGTGGAACAGGAAGGGGACCATCTCCAGACTGTTCCCACAAAGTTGGGAGCATGAAATTCTCAGAAAATGTCTCGGTATGCTGAAGCATTAAGAGTTCCTTTCACTGGAACTAAGGGGCCGAGCCCAACTCCTGAAAAACAACCCCACACCATCATCCACGCTCCACCAAACTTTACACTTTACACACAGTGCAGTCAGTCAGGTACTGTTCCCCTGGCAACCGCCAAACCCAGACTCAACCATTGGATTGCGAGATGGAGAAGCGTGATTCATCAATCCAGTGAACACGTTCCCACGTTGCACCACAGACGGTCCAGGAGTTGGCGGATGCTTCAGTCCAGGTCTGGGAGGAGATCCGCCACCTCATCAGGAGCATGCCCAGGCACTGTAGGGAGGTCATACAGGCACGGGGAGGCCACACGTAATACTGAGCCTCATTCTGACTTGTTTAAGGAACATTACATCAAAGTTGGATCAGCCTGTAGTGTTTTTCCACTTTAAATTTGTGTGTGACTCCAAATCCAGGCCTCCATTGGTTAATAAATTTGATTTCCATTGATTTTTGTGTGATTTTCTTCTCAGCACATTCAACTTTGTACAGAACAAAGTGTTCAATGCGAATATTTCATTCATTCAGATCTAGGATGTTATTTGAGTGTTCCCTTCATGAGCAGTGTACATGCAGTAACTCTAGATAGAGGTTTCATAACAGGCTCAGAATGTTAAAAGTAAAAATCTAATAACAGCTTGAACAGATGTGATTTTTTAACACTATTTGATGGAATCCACACCTTGTTCAGTAACCGGCTTCCTGAAGCTGTCATATCGAATCAATCCTAACAGCTGCGCAGTTCATGCTTCAGCACATTCAGATCACATGTGTAACTATGTGAAAGAAAGAAAAAAGGCTGCTGCTTTAATCAGGTGCCATAATAATTAAGAGCTGTATTTTTCCGTTGAGTTACACACACACACACGCTGAGGTGGGTTTTTAGAAGAGATTTGCTGAAAAGTGTAAATGCTGGAAAAGCCTGGCGATCACAAATCAAACTGCTGATGGTTTTTTTTATGTGCTGCTACAGGGAAAATTATTGACTGCATATCAAAAATAACTGTTACATATTACATCCTCAGTGCAGCCACATATATTTGGCACATGAAAATAGTAACTGGAGACTCAAAGGCTGATATATATATATATATATTTTAATGTTCATCCAGTGACAGTTAAAATACATTTAGATTAGCACAATTAAAAATCTGCGACTCCGCCTCCTACACAGTGTCATTTATTTTCTGCAGCAGCCAGAAATTTTATTTATTTATTAATTTGCTTTATTATAGCTAGCTTTTTTTACTGTCTTACAGTAAAAACACGGAGTTTGCATTTAATGAAATATGCATTTTCAGTGCAAATGTGCATGAGACTTAAGAGGCTAGATAAATGGATAGATGGATGTAATAGACAGGGGCATCCTGGAGGTGGCGACATTTCAGCACATATTCGTTAAAATGGTTCATGTACAACCTAAAAAAAGATAGTGGTGTCACTTGAGTTTACATATCTACTGTTTTTTCTATTGATGTGAACATGACGGTTGTTTTTTTCCCTTGATATTTCACCCCAAACTGCTGTCCCGCTCCTCTGCTCCACCATGAAACTGGACACGATCCAGTACTGAAAATCATTCTGCCAAGTGACTTGACAAGGTTTGTTATTAATATATATAGAGAATGGATAGATATACTAAAAGCAAGCCTGTTTGTTTCCTGTAACAGTGCACATACCCTTGAGTGCTCTCCCTCCATCATCAGGGAGGTGATTTTTCCCTTGGTTCATCGGGAAATCCTGCCAGTTGGATGCTCTCCCAGCAGTCCTCAATAACCCTCTCATTCCCATTCATATCCTGAATTCTTCTTTTTTATTTTGCACAACATCCTCACATTGTTTAAATGCTGAATTTCTGATACTGCACCTCTGCAGACCTCCCAACTGACAGACATGTGGCATCACTACTTCCAGTGGAAGTCAAATCATCTGAGTCAGTCTACGGCTGTTGCTAAGTAACTTGAAGATGTCTCTGCCTGCAGTCAGCATCTTGCAGTCACACTTTTGGATAGCATGCATTTATATTTGCATTTTATTTTGACAGCTGTGGTTACAAAGAGGTATAGTTTTCAATTAGAAAACTATACCTCTTTGGTTTAAATTTTACATTTATCTTCAAATTAATTTGTATATCAACCCAATATTTAGTGCTGACCACTAGGTTAGATTTAGGCTTAAGGATTGAAGTGTTTATGACTTTCCATAAGTTGCACTGCACTGTATCAGTACGCCTTTCTAAATGAGCACTGGAATTCTTCAGAGTGTGATGGGAATAACCTAAATGTGTGACAAATGATAGGAAACAAGGATGTGACTCACTGGTAAAAATATCTGGCAACTCCTGTAGGTGTTGCCTGCAGAACTGGCGCTTCCAGAGGCATACAGAAAGAGGTGTGTGTACGTGTCTACGGGCCTGTTTGCAGATTAAATTAATCTGCATGGACATAATAATGGGAAAATCGAATTACTCGATGGAAAAAAAATCTACAGCTTCTCTACTGAAAGGGGTCTCAGTGTTCATGAAACTACATGCATTCATGCTGTAGTTGCTGGAGCTGCTTTTTGGTAGCTTCTGTAAAAATCATCAACTCAGCACATCATTAACCAAAATATGAGTATTAAATGCAAACTAGTCTAGTAAAAAGCGCTATATTTCCCTCTGAAATGGAAATATGGAATAAGTATAAAGTCACATAAATAGTGCCTCATATTTGTATTTAAACACTGTACTCACTTGATTGGGTTAAATTCCACCACAGATGGAAGTAGAAACATAGACACATTAAGTCAGTCAGTAGAGCGCCTATAAGACATTGCAACAATATTAACAATGCAGCAGGCAAAGAGCCGAATTAAATATTCATCGGCATACTTAAATAAATCAATACACCAAAAAGGGAACTGAGAGACCGGTGAACTTTTGCACCCCTGAGGCTCTGGCTCTCTCTCTCTCTTCCATTATATATACAGCTATGAGATAGTCTTACTGAGGACAACGACTACAATCTCCCGCACCTGCCATTTACCAGCATGGAGGAACTGCGGTCATTCAGCGGTGAAGGTTCGGAAAAAAGCGAGTGAAGCCGAGCTCAGATCTCCCCTCCCTCCCTTTTCAGTCGTGGTGGTGCAAGCAAGCAGCCATGTTGCTGTGAGCCTGTTCCGGTATGAGGGCAGGATCGTGCGCATAGACTGCATTCGGGCGCAGCTCCTCGCTTTTCTCCCCCCTCCTCCCCGCTGCCCGTGACACGCACCTCCGAGCAAGAAAAGCCCACTTTGCTGATAATGGATTTTACAACTTGATGATTCCTCATTCGGTTTGCGAGTGACTGGAGTATATAGTCGGTGTACCGACAGGACGAACTGGTATATCGCCACACTGCAGTGCAGTACTGGTGAACGACCTTATTCCAATCACGCAACACAAGGAAGAGCGCCGGTGATTTCCGTGGATTTTGAGTTCCGTGGGTTGCTCTCTGGCAAACACCGCCACTGCGGTCGCTGGGGAATAGGCTAACTAGCTAGCTTTACCTCAAAAGAAACGCTGAATTAGCTAGCTACATGGGCTAATGTCGATCAGTTAGCTAGCGCAACAAATTAATTTGTGATTCCCACCTGCCATGTGACCATTTTACAAGGTGCTGCTTTTATTTTTAGGATACCCTGCCCCGGGATAACTCGCTGGGAATATCTGAATTTGCTTGGTGCGAGTTGGGAAGGTCGAGTGTTCGCCGGGAAATAACTTTGGCCTGAAAGTTTTGCAGACCTCGGAGCTGGTTTTGAGACCTGAAAGGAAACCTCTCTACCACAGAAGGAGAAAGACAAACGGCGACGCTGCGCGATGAAAACGACGCTGTGCGATCGACATTTGCTGTAGATATTTGCAACAGCGGTCGCTTTCTCAGACCTCATTTAGCAACTTTACAAGTTAGCACGGTAGCCACCTAATTGAGCCTTGTATTCTTTCAATAGAACAACAATTGCCCAACTTTTTTCTTCAAGCTAGCATAAGTAGCTAGCTGGTCAAAACGTCACAGTACCAGGTAGTTACCTCGCGTCCTATATCCGTGCTATATACCTCGCTGTTCACCATCGACGCACATCAACTTTAAGTGGACACTTTGTGTCTTCACACCCAGTCCGGAGTTGAAGAAAACATCTGGGGTTTTTTCTCATTTTTCTGGCTGTTGACAAACATGGGACCTGCGGTTGCTGCTGCTAGCTAGTTTCGAGCTAGCTGGCTAACTCGGCTAGCCGCTGATGTGAGATTCAACTTGTTGATTCACGGGCTGTCTGTGGCGCTGCTAGCTGGCTAGCACTGGACATCTGTTGAGAGTTTTCTCGGCTATCGGCTAAACAAGTTTTAAATGCTCAACAGAGACTGACGAATCGTTCTCAGTACACGGTTCCTTTCTCTTTTTTTTCTTTTTGGGACTCAGACTCTTTCAAAAATGTCAACAAGGCCCCCACTGGTTCAAGTCATTGAGAATTCGACCGGACAGGTAAGATGTACCTTTAAATCTATCTCAGAAATAATGTTACTGGAGATATTTGAAGACAAAGCTACTTTATCTGGTGTTGAGGGAGGCCCTGGTTGGCCTTTTACAGTGTTTGGTCTCCCTCCGTGTCTCTGTTGTCTTTGCCACAGAACAGTGATTCACCAGCTTGCCTACGCACTCACATTGGATTTCCCACTCCTTACAAGACTGCAGAGCAAATTTAGGTTTCTGTTTAGTCTCTGTCTATAGGCATGTCCTCCTACTTGACTCTTTTTCACTTTGACCTTTTTTGCAGTACAGACAACCATAAAGTTGAAAGTGTCAGTTTCAACATGTTTTGGAGACTTGTAGATTTGTTTTTAGTTTATTCAATGCTCATTGTTCTTCTGGACGAAAGTCTTGTTGTTTGTCAGTCTTTATTTGGGAACCCTGAATGTGGCAGAAAGCTATAAGAACTTGTTTGCTGTGGCAAAGAAGTAGCATTACTGGCTGTGTTGCAATGAAAGTGCTATTTTGGAGTTTGTATTCCAGATGTGAACTTGCAAGAAAGTTAGCATTTTGATATATCCTAAATTTATTCTCATAAAACTGTTCAGGAACAAGTCCTTGTAGATCACAGTTGGATATAACATAAGTAGACCTGTTCGGGGGAATTGAAAGGCACTCAGGCAGTACAGACAGCAAATATCTTCTGACCTAGTACAAGTAAGCTGACCCCTGTCCATATGTAAAGGAGCTCCTGAAAACAATAAAAATTCAAATTCATCAGTTGCAGAGGCTGAGCTGATATGATTTCACTATTCGGGAGCATTTTTTCCCCCTATACATTTGATTACTAGTGGTTTGAGTTGTGTGCCTCTAAAAAAGCCAAAGAGGACCCAAATTAGGAAGCTGGAACTAAGCCCCACCCCTGGTTCTTATATAGCACTTTTCTGTCTCGTTCCCCCATTCACATTTATTCATAGAAGTACTTTTCTACTCCCATGTGCTTCTGATCTAACAGTCACACTCTGAGGAAAGCTTGGGGTTCAGTATCTTGCCCGAGGACACTTTGATATGCAGACTGGAGCAGCCAGGGATCAAACCACCAACCGGGCGACTAGCAGATGTCCTGCTCTGCCCCCCTGAGCTACAGCCACACCCCATAGCCACCCATATCTGCAGCATCATTCTTAATTTTAGAGTTTTATCTTATCATTGTGAGCGAGCCACCTTCACTCACATGAAAGCTATTATAGTTTCTAATAGAAAGCATAACTGGGGCAGCTAGTGATGATCATCACGTGGTATTTTTCTACATTAAAAATCTCTGGATTTTTTTTTTTTTTTTGGGGACAAATCAACTTGTATTTGTGTTGCTGACATATAGGAAGTTCTGTGAGTGCATCTTTGGTAAGAATTTGCTGTGGTGCTTTGTTTTAGCAGTTAGGCAATAGCTTTGAACACAATAAGGGGAGTGCTAATGTACCCGCTGAGAAACTAAATGGAAACCCAGAGAACCCGAGCCTGATTTTTAAGGGAGGAAAAATAGACACGCCAGAGTTTTAAAATGAATGCACATAAATGTGCCGTCTTTCACATTAAGTCCGGAAAGGACCGTAACATGGACATGCACATCCAGCGCAGCACGCGCTTCATGGGCACCGGCATGTTTATAGTTCGGATGACTCAGCATTTTTACTGGTGGTTAGCTTGTGGACCGGGCATGAGGAAACAGACGGGTTTATAGTCAACATTTCACACATTTTTTGGAGACTCAGCTATTAAGGAGATACCTACTTTAATCTGCACGGAGGGATGGTGTTCTGTAGATGTGAGAACAAGTTTGAAGTATTCCCTCCTTTAGCGGCTACTTTACGTCCACAGTTTGCAAATGGGATCCCCATCCTCACGTGCCTTTGGTGGGTGTCTGAAGTAGGCACACACTGCTTAACTGGTAAAATTTGTCGTCATTTTCACCGGCGCCACTGACCAAGGGGATGCAGAGGCGGGGTGGAGTTGCACACGTGTGTGCGAGGTTCTCAGCTAGCTTGCCTTTTCCCTTGGTACCGGTAATAAGCAAACACCCACTGTATGATAATGTGCATTTTATCACCGTGGTGTACCGTGAAACCGGTTACTGCTGCAACCCTACATGCAAAGGTTAAAAGATTTTTGTCCTTTGTCTGTCTTTACTTCCCATAAAAGCAGAATGCTGACAGAAGTTGCCTGCTTAACACTGCTCGTCACCACTTCTGTTTTTTAACGTTCACCGCAGCTGTGAATTTTTCCAATGATTACCTGACAGAGTTCCATGTGAGAATGCAAATGTAGGATCAGACAAACCGCAACGTGCCACCTTCCTAGTGCAAAGTCCACGTGATGTCTGATTGCAGCGAAAGGAAAACTTTTGGACAATCTCCAGGCCTGATTTTACCGACATTTTATCGACGTTCTCCTTTGAGATCGCCTACAAAGTGTAAAGAAAAGCAGACGCACACCTATATTCATATGTAGGCAAATAATTATACGCACTGACGGTGAGGCATGCATATTGTTACGTGGCTACACCCTTATAGGAACAAAGGTCAGCAATAGTGCAGCTGAGTCGTAGACTGTAGCTGCTGCTCTCATACAATACATAGAGACTGGGCATTTCCATCGCCACTGGGATTTTTAAAGCTGTCATAGTTAAAGCTGGGGACTTCTTGAACATATTGTTCTTGTACAAACTAATGAGCGTAAGCTTCCTCACCAAATTCAGTGAGACTACCGCATTGGCCTCTGCACAGGACCTTGGCAGAAGGGAAGCAGTCAATTAAAACATTAGACCAGGCTCCACTTTAGCTGCATTGCAATCCAACATTATCCGCTCTGATAGGGAACTACTCAAAAGAATACATAGCCGGCACAAATATGGAATAGTGTTTAGTTTGTAGCAAAGGTTGCATAAAGCTGTAAGGGAGATAAATGTTCCTGTGATATTTTTTCAGGCACATAAGACTGTAAAACCAAACTGGTGATTCAGAACCTCTCAAACTGAGCTTGTTCTTTTTGTACTGTTTGTGTGCCCTTCATCTTGTGTCATTTTGACGTAATGCTATTGTTGCTCTGAATGCGTCCATTCTCATCCCACAGCATCCAGTAAGGATTTAGGGTTGGATTAAAAAAAGTTTGGGGTCATGGCAAATACTTAACTAGGTTTGTAGGCAAAAGGTCATGGATGAATACTCGGACACAAACCCAGTCTGTCTTTAAAGGCCATGTATAGAAAGCCTTTGGTGTCAGGTCTCAAGATACGGGACAAAATGGCACCACACACGAGGACGGGCTGAGTGTCGACAAGTGTGTCTGTGCCCGTCCGAGATTTAAGTGTCGATTTTGATCCGTTCGACCCACAAGCAGGTCGATAAAAGCAGATATTCTTTTTCTTAGCTCGCATTGAAGAATGCTTAACTGCGGCGGTTTATTTTGATATTTTGAGTGACCCTAATTGGGAGCTGCTTTACTTGGCTTCAAAGTTTGCAAGCCTTTTATTTTTCTTCACACATGACTGCCAGCTAATCTGTGAGTTAATGTTTCTACAAGTCTGGGGGGGGGGGCACTGATTTGTGAGTGTGCAGTAACCTGACATGCACGTCAGATCTAAGTGCACGTGGGGTCCTGCAGTCCAGAGCTGCTGTGATTGGCCCGTTCAGCA
>VOQJ01046737.1:0-27058 GCA_015052665.1 Apistogramma diplotaenia | reverse complement strand
TTAAAAATTTTAATTTTATATAATCCTTCAGGACTAAACCAATTTTAAAAAATAATTGTGGCCCCCCCCCCCCTCAGAAAAACAAACAGAAAACACACTTTTAATTTATTTCTGCAGCTTTAATGTACTTTGTCGAGTCTGTTTCAAGGGTGGGTTAATCATTGCATCCTTCTCACATTTAGTGCGATTCAGATTACAGTCAGTTCGAAGTGTGCCTGTTTGGATGGGGCTGATTGGAGTTCGCAGTATCAGGGAATGATTGAAGACCATCCACTATATCTCACTGCATTTCTGTCTATCTTGACAGCAGTGCCTTGAGCCTATGGTAATTAGTGAACAGTATTAAGTGATAATATTCGGATGTTTTTAATAGACTTACTGACCCCCTTTGAAGCATATTTATGTCTTAAAAACACATGTTAAGTTGTTGATGCTTAAAAAACAGACCACTGAATTTTGTGGGCTCGCCAAGATTATGCCTACAAAGCATGATGTGTGGACCACATATACAGTTCTCTGAACATAAACAATAATTAACAGAAGAAAAGGGTGCTGGCTACTTATGTACATTATTGTTATTTATTGAAGGTCATTGTAACAGTCATTAGTCTGTTTATTTTTTAAAACTGCTTATCCAGTTCAGATTGTAATTCAGCTGATACTGGGCTACAGGCGGAGTACACCTCAGGCGGCGTGCCAGTCTTTCAATATGCTAACACAGACTGACTACCATTCACACCTACAGATAATTAAAATCTCCAGGTAATGTTACACGCATGTCTTTGGAGTGTGTGAGGAAGCCAGAGCACCCACACAGGCAGAAGGAACATGCCAACAGCTGACCAGCAGGATTAATCCTACACGCTCCTTGCGGTGAAGCAACAGTGTAACCACTGCACCACCATGATGCCCTTTGACATTCAGACTTAGTTCTTGTTTTCAAATTTCATGGTATTCTTAATTTTTAATTGGCCAAGGGCTGACCTTTCTTGTTTAATCTACCTTGTTGGTCATTGCCTGCATTTTAACAGATACAGGTGGAGAGAGAGCTGAATATGGGATGCCACGAAGGTCCCCAACCCCATAATACCGACGGTGGTGATTGTGTAACTGTTTAAACGCCGGTGAAATTGCAACCACAAACTGTAGAGCAATAATTCTTTTTGCATATAAAACCAGAGAATTAACACTTTATCGTTCCTCTAATGGGTTTGCAGAAAATGTGTAAAATTGCGTAAAAGGTGCAAACAACAAATCATTATAATCGACACGGTCGACGTTTTCATTAGCTGCGAAAAACCAGTTCTGACGTTGTAATATCCTTCAACGTGTCGTCACGTGACCCATCACATGATTTCATGCAAGGCTCTACCTGCAGCAGACGGAAGTGATGTCATTTTGCTGCTCACTGCTCAGATTCTTGCCAGGAAATGTAATTCTTTCCTCCACAACACAGTATGCTTGCCTTCCTGTATACATTACAGAGACACTTAGAACTTTGATGACACTATTGATTCACGGTGGCGTGGTGGTTAGCACTCCTGCCTCACGGAGAATAACACCTAGAAGGCCTGGGTTCGATTCCACCTTGGCCCGGGCGCCTCTCTCTGTGTGGACTTTGCATGTTCTCCCCGTGTCTCCTCCCACAGTCCAAAGACATCCACATACTGGGGTTAGGTTAATTGGTCACTCTAAATTGCCCATAGGTGTGGATGTGAGTATGAATGTTTGGCTGGGATAGGCTCCAAATTACGTTTTTTGTAAGATGGTGAGTGGAAACCAAACCTATGTACCTTCTGACACATGGAAATTAATTTATCTAAATGTATCTATTTTGACAAATGATTAGTATAACTACAACTATTGTGGTTTATCAGCAATAATTTCTATCTTAGTTTGATCTTTGTAAACTCTGCCAGAACTGAAACAATGATGCTTGCAGTTTAAAATGCTGTTGTGTCACAGCAACAAACATGAAGGAAATATGAGTAGCGTTGAGCACATTTTGATGCATTTCCCTTGCTACCTTAGAAAGGAGGCAAGACTCTCCCAGCAAACTTGTGACCTGGGAATTTGATATAGATGAGAAAGAAGCACAAAATGTGTGAATGTGTTGACTTGGGTATCTTGGTGAATATATCAGTGCTCACTTTTTCTTTTTTCTTCACTCATGCTCTTTATGGATGATTGTCGTCCTAACAATCTATAGAACATGTGTATGTTCACGCAAGTTGCAGTATTTGCCCGGAAACCATAAACCAATGCTGCTCTCCCTAACAGAGCCATCACTAGGCAGATGAACAGAAAGACGAAGCTGGCCAGGGCCTTAGCAACAGAGAAGCTGCCTTAAACACATGCGATCATTTACTTCCTCACGCTTGCATTTCCTCCTCATTATGTACATGAGCACAAGCACCTCACCCCATTTTCCTCTTTACAAATTCATGTTCGCTTAATTGCAGTTATATTTTTGTCATTTATACTTGAAAGTCCAAGTGCACTGTAGGTGCTACCAAGGCGTCTACCGACAGCACAGTGAATTTAGTGCTTTGTGTGTGTGTGTGTGTGTTGTATTTTGTCTGAGAGAACAGGGTAAAACAGGCCCTACCAGTTGAGCAGAGTGGTAGGTGTGGTGGCTAACTGTTGATGTGTGATTTGAAGGGCCTGACGTCATTTAGGTAAAGGTGTGGGTTTCTTTCACTGCTTTGATGTAATTCAGTCACTTGATATCAGTTTGCTGTAAATACTTGGATTTCTTCCTGTAATCCTTTGCCTGTTTTTATGTTCAGGAAAAGTTGAAACTCATTAAAGCACTTAAATTGTTACAGGGTAGATTATGGTTTCCTGAGGTAATTGTTTCCTGAAGTAAAGGTGTAACTGCAACTATTTATATAGGTGGTTGTCAAAAATTTCAGTTTGCCAGTTTATAACAAGGGCTTTAAAGTGCATCGTGGCAAGCATCCAAAGTGCTATTGTTTTTGCACTCTTGACTGCATTCATGCTGTTGTGATGTAGCTCAGTATCCAAAACACATTTCCCAAGGCTGAAGCGAGGTGTGCCAGAACTTGCTTTGCCTACTTAGCTGTCTTTTGAAAGTGATTTTGGTAGCACAGCTTAATTTTTAACTTTATACTGTGTCCATCTCTCTAACAGGAGATTTATACGTGTGTTAAATTGACACTGTGGGTACATCGTTACCACAAAACCTTTGTGTAACCCTACACTGTAGCCTGTGTCATAACATGATGTGGATCTCCCTAGAAATGTAACAACAAGTTCCCGCAGCCTGCACAGGTATAAATGCCTCCAATGGCGTCAGCCACTTGCATAAGCTACGTCAGAGGCTCACTGCAGAACAATAATTCAGGCAGAAAGAGCCTGGATTAGCTGCCTCTACTGCACTAAAGTTTCTGATCTCTGCTTAGAGCTGGGTGATATGGCCTGAAATGATATCAGTCATTTTAGGCTGAATGCTGAATGGTGATGTGCAGAAGTCTTGAGCCATCCCTCATTTCTTTTTATTTTGCTAAGAAAGTAGGAACTGCATGCAGTGACTTACTGAAACATGCAAATGCGAAGTATATATGTATAGAAGACAAAACAGAGTCTGGAATTCAAACAAGCTTGAAAGTCAGTGTTTGATATGATTGCCTTTTCTTCTTCAACACAGTCTGATTTAGGTGGATCAATCAGCATGTCTTAGGTCCTGTGTCTGGTCATTTCCTTTATTTAATTTGGTGGGGGGGGGCGGGGTACCTATATCTTAAGGACATGACTTTCACATGCTGTTCATGTACTTTAGATCATTTTTAAGCTCGCTAGTTCTTTTTGTCTCCACTTGATTTTTCAAGGACACTATGCAAAGTTTTCAGCTGTTTGGGAATCACTGGGTTGGTGTAAAAATACTGATTTATGCTTGTCAAACTGTTTGGCAATCTTTTTTTTTTTTTGTAGATTTGACTAAAGAAGGGGTTCTAATTGCATGTTTTTGTGATAGGCTGCTGGTAACAAAGTCCCTAAAGATATAATTTAAAAGTGGGTTCATTGCAAAGTTCATTGCGGCACAGTGTGTAGACACAACACTGCTTCATCCCTTGAGCTGGGTACCCTTTTTTTTTAAATGCTTGAATGATTCATTGGTCAGTGTTAAGTGACTTAACAAACAACAAACCTTCCTCCTGAAAGTGGTCAGGTACAAGGACTGAAATTAAGTGACCACGCAACAAACATCCAAAGAACTTCTAAAGACCTTCAGAAAGCTTGAAGAACTATTGACCACTTCAAAATATTTAAAGCAATTGTGGCTCCTTTAAAGAAAAATATAAATAAACAAAGGCTGGTTTAAGTCTTTAGCACAATACTGCATATTAAAACTATCTGATACTAATAAAATGGGGGGGGGGGTGTCTTGGTAGTTTAAAAGTAGATTTCTTTTTTGGTCAGACATGAAGCATAGCAAGTCTAACTTGTTTTATATATTTCAATTAGATCTTTATCTGTTTCACTGGCCTCACTCAATTGAGGATAGTTCTGTATCTTTATAGTGGGCATGTGTGAGGATCTAATCCAATGTCACCAAAAACAGGAAATCTGTACACCCCCAGGACTAATGGGCTAATGTACTGACCAGCACAGAAGCCAGGGAATCTACAAATGGATTTTGGCAACCTAAAAAATAAAAAATCAAGATTTAAGTTTTACACTAAGAAAATTGTCAGCTCTTTACTTTCAGTCAAAACAACCTTATCCACTGTCATTGCTACCAAACTCAAATGATTTTTACTTTGCATAATGTGGGAGTTGCTTGATCTGCTTACAGCAGGCATCTCAAACTCGCGGCCCGCTTCCAGCCACGCCCCCAACTTCTGCCCGTGAATTTGTGTTAAAAATTTTGTTCAAATAGGCTAAGTTACTTAAAAGTTAGTTACTTTTTTGACATTACGCTTAAACCTTTTAATTGGAGGAGAAACTGGAATGTCAAAAAAGTAACTCAACTGGCATATTTGCACTATATTTTTAACTCCAATTCACGGCTGGAAGTAGGGGGTGTGACCGAAAGTGGCCCGCGGGCTGCGAGTTTGACATGCCTGGCTTACAGCCTCCTTTGGTTGTGCTTTCATATACTTTAATGTACTTTCATTAAAGTCGGTGCTCAATATTTCAGAGGAACTTTGAGAGTGGGCATATCAGTGTTATAGCATCTTTGTTTAAAGTGAAGTGACCAGGCACGGTGAAAACCTGCTTTTCATCTACACGTAACATGCTCATAACCTTCAGCTCTTCCAACCAGCCACCCTGTGAGAGCTACACAGACCTGTTTACTCTGGTGGCTCACACACACTGCTCACACCCAGTGTTACATAGCAGCAGAAGGAGGGTGCACAAGGAAACATTATGCAGTGTGTCCCAACTGTGACAGCAGCAGTGCAAACACAAGCTCTGAACTGATTTGACATGTGCGCGCGCACGCACACACGTGCATACCTAGGGACTTCCAGCATTAGAGAACACACACACACACCACTGACAGCAAACTGAGACCAAGCGTGACACCACCTTGCTAAAGTAAGGGGCCTCTCACAGATTTATTTGGCCTCATATGTGGTGTCAAGTTTGTTTGGCTTATATGGATATAAGAGCTGTACTGTACATTACAGTACGTTAGCCTGCAGGTTTTTAGAGGTGACAGCAAAGAAGCTAAATTAACCAGTGTACTAATGTTAAAATCTTTTTTGTTATGAATTCAAGTTAGAATGGAGCTTTCTGGGTCTGTGTATTACCACTTCAGCTGTACCGTTGCTTAGCAGTCTTTCAAATCAGTCATTGCCAAGACCCTGAAGTAGGTGCAAACTGATATCCATTGGTGTATTTTTAATGTCTTTAGCCTTGTAAAATGAAGGCTTTTTATTACTTTTTCAAACCTACCTTGAATGCCTGGACCTGGTTGGTCTGTCTTTTTAAAAACTGATTTTTTTTTTGCTCAGCTGTGTTCCTGGATTGTTTCTTTTTTTTTAAATGTTATTTTTTTTTTTTTTTTTTTTTTTTGATTTTTTTTTTTTTTTTTTAAATGCTCTTCTACTGTTTGAGCAAAAATTAATTTCATACATGCATTGAAATAGCTCATGTATTCAAATTTTGTTTTGAAATATTGTATATGCCTAACTGTGGTGTAAAAAGTGCAGGTTTTTTTTCTATATTTCCATCCCTTTGCCAGAAGTGTTTATATGCAAAGCCCTACATCTCTGTCCTGTGAATGTGACTGTGCATTATTTTTATTTTATAATCAATTTTAGACTTGATCAGACTTCTGTCTTTCTGACGTGGGTCACTTCTTTTTCCTCATGTCTTTATTGTTTATTTATGGTTCCCGTAACAGTGATGTCTCCATGTGTGCTGCAGTGAGCTGCAGAAATTTATAGCTGCTCCCGCTGCTGGTACACAGGCTCAGAGATGGAGACCCCTCTTCTAGTTTTTGAACAGAAACAAAATTAATCGTAAATTATATTTTAGTCTTATTGTTAGTTAGAAGGGGACACCAGAGACACATGAAGTCAGGATAGTGTGTGCGTGTGCAGAGTGCTGCAATGAAACATTTACATAATAGTTCAAGTCACTGACTATTACAATTACATGGCCAGGCTGCTCATTCAAGCATGGCACAGATTCTGTAAGATTAATATTGAGAAATGCAATGTTTATAGTGTACATCGCCTGAAAGCTCTGCAGATAACTACAGGTTTTTGTGGTAGGTTATTACAGGGTTGCTCTCACTCATGTACCACATTTCCGCACCAGATCTTGCACTCCAGTATCTGGGGGACTGTCCTCATGAATTAACTTATTTCCAATAGCGATGTCCCCACAAGAACAGGGAACCCACCAAGTATTCAGAATAAGAATTGTCTGCAGCTAAAATTAAATCTGTTTGCTTCTTTCTAACTGCATTTGTGACTGAATTCACAAACTGCTCAACTATGGCATTAAAGCCCAGATTTTATAACAAAGAAATTGTCTGATAACCTCACCATTCATATGAGCTAATGTGTGTAAAGGTCCAATTCACCAAATGCCAGGTGTTGAAGTCTTCTCAGGTGAGTGGACATATTTCTAAAACATAACTCTTACATTGACACAGCTGTTTATTTTTGCCCTATAACTTATGTATAATACTAATAGTGAAACACTCATTAGTCTTTGCCTAAGGTGGCCCACAGCTCCTTGCAGTTTATCATGTAGAATTTGTTTTAGATAGACAGATATATTATTATTACAGTATTCACAAATAACAAGGAAAGATGTAAATTTCTGTCAAATAACCCAACCAGGATTGATTGCAGACTGATCGACTTTAGTACCAAAGGCCCATTCTGAGCCAGGACAAACCCTTAATATGGTAAATAGATAATAACAGCTTGCTCACTTTAGATGGATTTTTTTGACACTTTTGACAGTTATGATGCACAAAATATTCCCATCTAAGGACAATAAACTCTTTGTAACGCATACTTTTTATGGGCATTGATCTTACGGGAAAGAGGAAGGCAACACAACGGGTAATAAAAGAAGAAACCAGCATTAAGATAGATGGCAGGATTTAAGAAGTGACAAGTCTCCATGGCAACACAGTCATGATGACTTCAACTTTGTGTGTGTCTTCCCTCTCACTCACAAATTGGAAATAATGCAGCTTTTGTTTGTAGCTGTCCAGTAAAGTAAGTTTGTTCCACATGCGGCATTTGTTTGGCTTTGTTTGAAGAAATTAATTTTAACGAACAGATGGAGTTAAAATGTTGTTGGGGGATTGAATCCTTGTTGAAATGGTAACAAGTTTAATTCATGGTTAAAGATTTGAGTCACAACTGTTTCCACTACATTGCCTCCGTTTAACTAGAAAAGTGCACACCTTGTTAACTTCACATGTAAACATTGCAGTTTTTGCTAGTCAGGACCAGAAATACTAGTTAGTTGAACTAACCCCCCCCCCTTTTTTTAAATGACCATCAGCTGCTGAGTCTCAGATGCTCAGTAGCAACCTGCTACTTGCTGAGGCTGCAGCTCTGCACATTGTCATTAAGCAAGGTGGACAGTTATGACAGATTACAGCTGTGCAAACCATCGTGGTTCTGTAAACTGTGTCAGAGTAAACTGCCCTATAACCACCTGACAAGAGCAATGCATACTTGTATTCATACAGGAAGCTGCAAGGAAAGAATGCTTTTGGTGCTAGCATTGCTAACAACCCTTAGGAAGCCGACCTGACGACATATGTGCGTCATACGGCGAATATTGTGATTGTAATGAAATTATCTGTTCCAAGCGGGTCTTAAATGAAAAGAATCAGCTACTTTCAGCTGCTCACTTACTCACAAGAGGTCACTACAGGAGGTAGTCCTGCGCATTTGATTTTACAGATTTATTTACTTTATTTTCCAGATGTACCTTTCTGATGAAATTCCAAAGGAATTTCTCTCTGCTTCCAGGATCAAAATGGAAATTATTATTATTATTATTATTATTATTATTATTATTATTAAGCCAAATGTGTGAATACGTAAGCAGTATTTGTAAGGACATATTTAACCTTGTCCATTATATTTGTTTTCTTATTTCCACGTAGCTGACTAGTCCTGTCTGTCCTTTCCCAATCGTGTTTATCAAATATTAAATTAGTCAGCAAGAACGTCCCTAATTTTCACCATCACAGAACTGTGACTTTGAAAACCCTGTTATAAAATCTTAATTATTCTTGGAGTAATATATGTAGTATATAAACTTACTGGCACGGGTATTGGTGGTTTAAACAAGTATGACCGCACTTAAAGATAAGACAATTTCCTCATTTAGTAGTGATTAATTTAGACAACAGTATTAAGGAGGACAGCTCATTAACTACATTGATCTTGCTGTCAAATTACAGCAAGAGGTTTGTTGCAGACAACAGATTTCCTCAGCTCGTCACACAGTTAAATTGGCTATATGAAGGCAACTTACAAGCCTGTTGTAAGGTCACAAGCAGCTGACATAGCAGGAGCTCTTTTAATGAGAGAATCTAGCTGGGCTTGAAGCTTTTTTCTTTTTCTTTCTTGGTTGGATGTATAGCCTTCCAATGAGTACCAGCATAAATGGAAATGTATGTGGGGTGGAAAAATTCTGAGTTGTGATTTAATTAAACTCAAACAGGTATATGGAGCTTTAATAAAGAGAGATTACTACTGTGATGAAACTTCCCACCTCCCTACCCTCCTTTTAAATGAGCTTTTGTTTTTTGGGCACTGGTTTCTTCATCATAACATAAGGCAAGGCAATTGTGTAGGGGTGTAACAGCACCTGGAATACACGGTTCAGTATAAACTTTGGTTCTTGAGCCACAGTTTGCTCGCATTCCCAAAGTTCTGTTGGGTTGAGGTCAGGACTCTGTGCAGACCAATCAAGTTCTTGGAAGCATTAAGAGTTCCTTTCACTGGAACTAAGGGGCTAAACCCAACTCCTGATAAACACCCCCACACCTTAATTCCCCCTCCGCCAAACTTTAAACTGGGCACAGTGCGGTCAAACAAGCACCGTTAAACCCAGACTCGTCCATTGGGTTGTAAGATGGAGAAACGTGATTCATCACTCCAGAGAACACGTTTCCACTGCTCCAGAGTCCACTGTTGGTGTGCTTTACACCACTGCATCCGACGCTTGCATTGCACTTGGTGATGTAAGGCTTGGATGCTGCTGCTCGGCCATGGAAACCCAGTACAGGAAGTACTGTTCTTGAGCTAATGTGAAGGCTGCATGAAGTTTGGAGGTGTGTAGCACCCACTGTAGGTCAGCATCCACTGGCCCCCACTCTGTGATTTTTATGTGGCATACCACTTCATAGCTGAGCTGCTTTCATTCGCACTCACTTCCACTTTCTTGTAATACCACTAACCGTTAAGTGGAATATTTAGTAGCGAGGAGATTTCACAAACTGACTTGTTGCACAGGTGGCATCCTGTCACAGTACTATGCTGGAATTCACTGAGCTCCTGAGTGAGACCTGTGCTTTCACAAATATTTGTAGACAGACAGGAAGGGAAAGAGTTGTGAATTTGTAGTTAATCATTTCAAATGAGGGGGAACATAATGTTTAATTGTAATCAGCTGTTTGGGATTGGGTATTTAAAAAGGTGATCTGGAAAGGAAAAACAGCATCTAATAATAGCTGCCAAAGTGTGTATTTTAATTGTGTGTAATTACATTAGTAACAAGTCTGTTATAATTCTGTTTAGTTTAGAAATTAAAATTGTGTAGTTTTATATTATGCACTCTACAGAGATGTGTAAAAATGCTGTCTCTCTCCTAATAGTTTCAAATTAGGGGAGGCAGTGGCGCTGTAGGTGGGCGCTTGCCTTGCAACCGGAAGGTTGCTGGTTCGAGTCCCCACCTGAGCGCATGCTGTCGTGTGTCCCTGGGCAAGACACTTAACCCCACATTGCCTGGTGTGAATGTGGTTGTGTGAATGGTGACGGTGGTGGTCAGAGGGGCCGTAGGCGCAAAACTGGCAGCCACGCCTCTGTCAGACTGCCCCAGGGCAGCTGTAGTTACATTAGTAGCTCACCACCACCAAGTGTGATTGTGGAGTGAAAGAATGATGCACGAAATTGTAAGCGCTTTGAGTTCTCAGAAATAAAAGCGCTATATAAGACTAATGCATTATTATTATTATTATATTATTATTCAAATTGTTTCTCAGAGGACTAATAAAGTTTCAGTTGTGATTGCATTGTAAAGTAATGTCCTTAGTAGGGTCAACATGGTGAATGCCTAATGAGTTTAATAGCTGCTAATTGACATCTGGTAGTAGGAAACTGGATGGAATTGAGTGTTTGTTTTTTTCATTTAATGTCTTGCAAGTTGTGTGTTTTTCATCTTGGTATATTATGTGATTAGCATTTTTCTCAATGTTCATTTTATCAACCCTGTTACCTCTCTGCAGTTCATGTCAGTTAGGCAAAAGCAGGAAAACATAGGCCACTCTCATATTTGGCTTCAGCTCTCTTGATACTAGTGCATAACACACACTTCATGTGCAGCCCTCCCTTATTTTCATAACTGCACTATTTAAAAAAAGAAAGGGAAAAAAAGGCTGTGTCTGAGTGGCTTCATCCCAGAACTCAGACTGGTAAAGGTCAGTGATGGGGAGTCAAAACACAACCAGCACTGCCTTGAACTAGCTCGATCAGTTTGCCTGCATGTCCGTGTTGTGGTCATGTGCAAATGCTTGTTTACAGTGTGGCAGTCAGTGTCTTTAAGCTGCAAATGTCCTGTCGGTGACTTTTCATTTCGAGCATGTGCTGGGGGGTGGGTGTCTCAGTTGGGCTGGATCTCAGCACTGTACTACCGTTAGGTATAGGTCTCAGAACAGGGCTGTCCTCACTGTAACCTGGTTGAGACACAGTAGCCAAAAAAAGTCAGGCTCAGAATTGTGTGGGTGACTTATCTTCCTCCATTTTACTTTGCCACAGATGTGTAGCAGGTTGTTTGAACTTAATACACTTACACAAGTTTGTGCCAAGTAAATTAATATGAAACAACCAAGTCGCAAATTAACTAAACAGTAATTTCACTCAAATGCAAATTTTAACCTACCCTGGTTATGTAATCTCTTTGTCACAGATCATTATAATACATATTATTTTAAATATGTATATTTATAAAAATTAGCTTTGCTTGTCCATTAGTGTTCTGTCACCCTTACTGCACCAGCACACAATTACGATTCGTTAGGCTTTAACAGTGTCCCCACAGTCTTAATGTGAAGGTGTATCATGACAGCACGACATTCAAAACTTTGCTAGCTAATGATCCCATATTCTGTATATTGTAATTATTTTATGAAACTACTGTATGTTCAAGGATAAGCATATAACGCGTATCCTTTTGGTTTAAAGCATCCTGCAGTTACCAGAATGCAGTGTCTGTAATTCTGTGTCTAATGGTACAGCCCAGTCTCAACAAAATGGAAACAGTCCTAATTTTTTGTGTTTTTATGGAGATTATTTTCATGTCAGTAAGCGCAGATTTTGCAAGTACTGTATTTCAGTTGGAAGCATTTTGTGTCAGAAGCAATTACTATTATTTTTTGTCCAGAGAAAGTCAGGAGGCATCACCATGGCAACCAAGAAAATGAAGCTATTAAAGACATGGCGGCAGTTGTAATTTAATCCAAACCGTGATAGATTTTCTACACCTAACCCAGCAGCTTTTAATGCCCAACCTTAACCAAGTTGTTGTTCATGCTTAAACTTAATAAGCCAACATCTTTTTAATTATTAATTTATTTAAAAATTTATGAGAATCTGTGATGTGGGTGTGACCTTAATTTGAGTCTCTCGTGTGATTATTCCCTCCTTTACCTGTACCCTTCAACCTCCAAATGCTGGAAATGTTGACTTTTTTTTTTCATGTTAAAGAACAGGATTTTGTACATACAGAAGAAGACTGATGAAAGGTCAGTACAAATTATTAGATTTTTCTGTTTTGTTTCCATTTTACTACAAAGCCTCATTTTACTGAGTACAGAATCAACTCAGTAGCCAACTGGCGTTTGATGGTCTTGGTGAACGTAAAAATTTAGATTAATTTAAGATCATACTGAATCCTTAAGTGCTTAAAGTCTTTGCTAAACCGTATATTCGCAGTTCCGCATTGGTGTTCATGAGTCAGAATCGACTTTAGTGAGTAATTTGAGTATAAAATAATGTCACTTATTGTCCTCCAACACATCTATAATTAAAACTGGGGGAGGTGAGTATGCACACACGTGTGTGTGTGTGTGTGTGTGCGTTTGTGCTAGCATACTGGGGGAGGGGGTTTGCATGGTCTGCAGCTGCCCAAAAATGAAGGAAGAATCAGAAGACAAAAATAGTCAGACATGAAAGAGGATAGGCGAGAAGGAAGACTAAAGAGTAGAGGAGTGTAGGAAGCGTGAAGGACCTCGGAGGAAATGCGCTTGAGTTGTAAAGGCCAGGATTTGCCCCCAGAACTATCTCAGGTTGTGCTATCCAGTGCAGAAATCTAGAGTGATTGTAGCTGTTTAGACCAGCGACAGTCCAAAGGCCGAGTGAAAAGTCAGCCAGTGTAGATGTGACATTTTTTAAAGTCTGGCTAATTGTGTACATTGGTGCTCTGCACTTGGTGGATCACATGAAAAAGGCCACAAACACAGTGAACAGTTATAATTGAAGACGTACATTGTTTAGAGTTCACACAGATTGTTCATAAAGCTTGTCTCACCTGCGTGTTTAGAAAGGGTCTAACAGTGCACCCATTTGCTCACCTTGATTTAAATGGACAATTGCATTGTAGCAGGGAGCTGGCAGTATAAGAGCCAGCATTTATGTTTCCGTTCTCATGAGAGTCCGGGGCTTCACTGCATGTGTGAAAAAGGTTTAAAAGTGTGGGAAAACTTACAAATGATAAATTGTTCAGTATAATCATCTAGATTTTCCTCGCCTACAGCAGAAAAAAAAGTCTCACTGCCACAAACTAAACTTGTGCCATTTGCAGTCTGAGTGTATGCTTACTGTTTAGTTAGAAAAGCTGCCACCCAGAAATTAAAACAGCGTGAATGGCTCCTGCTGCTGTCGCTCTAGCCCGCACAAACTGTCATTTCCTTTACTGCTCAGTGATCGTAATTACAAACCTATCCCAAATTTCCATTGTCACTGTAGTGACCCCAAAATGTGCACAGCTGAACAGTGGCATGGTCGGGGTGTTGCTGTGATGCAGCTGTGCTCAAGATGCAGTTTCTACTGGGTTAACAGAGCATTTCCTCCCCCATATCTCCTCTATCACTGGGTCTCCATATGTGTATCTTTGAATGTTTTAAAGGTTTGGTTCTTCTTTAAATGCAGTTTTTCCCCCCTGATGATTTTGTGGAAGTTTGTAGTTTGCAAAAAGCAGTTCTTAACCTGCTGCTGGTTTTTCAAGCATGTTCCTAATGCAGCAGTTTTGGATTTTATTCTAGGAGGCTTGATTGTTAATTCATTGCACCTATGTGAGGTAATGGTTTAGTTGCCAAGGTTACAGGGCAGCTGTCCACTTGTTTGCGACACCACATGCCATTTCCAGGCCCAAATTCTTCCTGATGGTAGCTAAAGAGCTATGGTTAGGCTAATTACACATGAGCACATTAGCACAGGAACATGTAGGATGAGGGTTAAATCGATCTCAATGAGACAAATGCCATCATGTGATGGGAAGAAGACAGAAAACAGACAAAACATGTGAGACGACCTGATCCACAGCACAAGGTTAGTCATTCTGAGTGCTGTGCGATGAAGTCCTAAGCTTCGTGTCCACACTGAAATCTTTGATTGCTTAATAGTGATTATTTTCTGAAGTGTTCAAATATTTGATGCCTGGAACACCATGGTATTTTTTCCCACTCTCCAGTAGTTTATTGTAATGCAGTCTGTTTGTGTGCAGTTGTCATTTATTTATTTAACACTGAATGGCTGATTTATTTTCTTAGGCATTGTTGACAGTGACAGCTTTACCTGTCAGTCTGGCAGGAGAATTCAGTTTTATTTTATCCTCTGCAGTAAAGCTAAAGCACAAGTGATTGATTTTGTATAAATAGTTCAGCCATGGAAACATACAGTTTTTTCTGTTTTAAACTAGATTATTAATTAAATCTGAAAGTGCATCAAGAGAAAAGACACTGACATGGTTTCCTATGTACATGTTAGCTTAATAGTCTATTTTTATGTAGGAATAAACATTCTGAACTGTCCTTTCCTCTTGTTACATCTTTACAAACCCAAAAAGGATGGTCTATTACTTTATTAGAAATTCTTGAAAGGCTGAGGGCTAATAATGACCTGCAGACACTATTTTGGATAGTAGTACTCTAGTGAGATCAACGCAAAGCTGAGTGACAGAGGAGTTGGGTTGCATCGACCTCTATGAGGACAGCCTAGCTGGTGTAGAAATCGGCTTTGTATGGACAGATCGGGCCTCTTTGTCTCAAGTAGAGCCCACACTGGGCATTTTGTCTGTCTCCCTCTCCCACATGTTCCAAAAATAAAAATCATTCGCTTCACCCCTCGCATAAGAGCACATAAGCCCCTTCTCCTGTCCTTTAAGCTTAATGTAGCTGTCATTTGTTTTAATCTCAATTCCCCCGATTGTATTGAAGCTTAATCTGACCTATTACATGTTATGCAGGTCTGCACTGTCAGGATGAGGGTGCCTTAATGCGTGCGTGGGGGGGTGTTTGTTGGGATGCAGACATGAGATCATACCATCTGGATCAAGGAGCACGCAAACACAACAAAGTAATCATGGTTATCTTTGTTTCCTGTGGCTTAAGATTTGCTAACGGGGACGACGGTGTTGATAAAAATTTGGTCTGTGGGTAATTTGTGACAGAACGACGGCCTCTCATGTGCTCAAGCCAGAGGGAGTTATTAGGTGAATAAAATGAGGGAAAGAACAAGGGAGTTAATGTGTACCAGCCCCTTCACTCGTTACCAACAGTGTGAATTGCACCTGACGGTTTCTTCCGTTGGTATCAAATCTCTGAGAAATGTGTGCAACTCACACCTGCACCTTTGTGCGTTTTCTCGTACATGTGCGCCACTGGTTGTGTTTGAGCCCGTGTGTGTGTTTGCGTCTCGTCACCCTGGAGCCAGTCGTTTTCTCCTCTGACCCTGATCCCCGTCACCTGTCTGCTCAGATCACACACAGACACACAATTGCTGTGACCCTTTCCTGGAGTTGAAATCCAATCGCAGTTGTCAACCATGCACAACTTGCCAGCACAGCAAGGTTTTGTTTTCTTTTTCTTTTTGCATTTGAATCGAAAGACCTAGTTTCTGTGAGATGAACGAAGCCAATTCTACTTTTTAACTAACATGTAAAAAGATTTGACCTTGATGAAGTCGTGTGGAGCTGATTTATAACCCTCTTTCCAAAAGTGTTTGGCATGCCATTTTTTTCTATTGAAAAATGTCATTTTAATTTAATACAAGCAATAAACAAAACAAACAGGAGCAACAAGACTGTAAAAGTTGTTGTCTTTATAAAAAAAAAAACTCCTGATGGAGAATTCTACAACTAATTGAATTCATTAGTAGCAATATTGCTCTTGTTTTTGCACCCAGAGAACCCAGTGCCTTCTCCAAACCCTTGATCATATATGCTAAGCCCTCTGCGTTAAAGAGGAAAAATGCCCCACTCTGCACTGGTGTTGAGTGATGAATGCAAAAGCCATGGGTAACTTGTACATCTTATAAGACACAGTTAAGGCTGAATATTTACAGATTTTGGGGCAACATGCGGGTGTTCGAGCGATGGCTTTTCAGAGAAAGCGTTGCATATCCAGCATGTTAAACGTATTTCAAATGCTTGGCAAATATAGTGTTAAACTGGCCTGTCACCCAAATTATGGAGAAGGTGAGAATATTTGTGTTGTGTGTTGTTTTTTTTTTTTGCCCAATATGAACATTTTTACCAGAGTGCACTGTGCTGTAAAACATTAACCATCGTGACAATAGAACCATCATGACTATGGCCTTGATTATACTTTCCACGTCCTTGAGCCCGCCAGGGTCTGCTTGTGATGTAATTTTTGGACTGTGAGTGCAAGGGTCTTTGTTGTGCAGATAGTCACACACCCGTTTTTTGCAACTTGACAATGCACCAACATCACCCCTGGCGACAGACTTGAAGCAGACTTCAAAGATGTATCCCAGGAATGACTACTCGGCCATCATGCCTCCAGCTGTCTGTGCCCGCAATAGCGTATAATTAAGGCTTAGTACAAAAAAGGACCAGTTTATCTTAGTTTTAGACTTTGGCAGTTCTCTTACTGACATCTACACATACCAAAATATGAAGCAATATTATATTGTGGTACACATTACAGGGAAAACCATAAATTTGAATCCTACTGAATGCTAGAAATGGTGTAACATGAACAATCCAGCAGCAGAATTGGCAGCTTTTACAAGTTTAATGAGACGAAATATGCAAGGTTTCCATTTCTTGTTGAATTTTTAATCAGCATTTGCTTCCCAGCTATTTACAGATTTTCTTACATTTGAAGCAACAGATGTGTTTTTTTTCCCTATAATGGTGACAGCTGTCAGACGAGGACCGTTTCCAGTTACAGCTCTAAGTTTAAAAAGCTTTAAAAGATTTTTCCCCCCCAGTTCAGAATGACAAAGTCGGGCTGTAGTTTTTAAAGATTGTAATGTCTCTGTTTGCATGATATTTATTATATTTCACTTTGATAATTGCTGCATAATTTGTTAAATCTTTACCTGTCATTAAAAGCTTCGCGTCCTGTAATTTCTGCTGTTACATTTCCCAGGTTCTGTCGCCTTCTGCTTACGAGCCATCACATTGTCTTATGCTCACATTGTATCGCCTTTCCTCTTTCTCAGGAGTCCAAGTCGTCATCTGGCCGCTCCAGCATGTCGAGATGTCGAAACTCCGTCGCCACGACCACATCAGATGACCAGCCGCACATTGGTAACTATCGGTTACTGAAAACCATCGGCAAAGGCAACTTCGCCAAGGTCAAACTGGCACGACACGTCCTCACTGGAAAAGAGGTAGGCATACACGTGCACACACGCGGTCTAGATTGGACTGTAAGCTTTAATCTTATCCTGTGGTTCCACTTACAGAGTCCTTCTGACTTTCTGAACTTGAGACTTTTATTTTTAGCTCCTTCAGTCACATTCAGGAGAAATGCTGTACTATTGAGTCTTTATTTAACCAGAATCTGGCTTGTCAGTGCTTGGATAACAAACAAGCAATGCTAAGGAAACTGCTGTGACATGCTGTGATGTTGCGATCCCTGGTAATAATAACATAGTTGTCGATAAAATACTTCATGACGTGCTTGTATTTAGTGTGATATGTTGGCAATTTTCTTACCAAAAACGATTTGGTTTAGAAAATAAATCTCAGACCTTTTTTTATATTAATTTAATTAACCAGCATGGCAAAAAGCAGGGAGAAATGGCTGATCTCTAAATGTTAATCTGTCTTCCTGGTTTCTGAGTGTAGGGGAGGGTTCATGCTGTGCTAAACAGTAGGTTCGGTCTGAAGCTTGCATGGCTTTGGAGAGAGTGCATCTGCTGCAGGAGATTAGTTCACCATTGTCAGCTTGAATAGAGGCCCTAAATGTCTCTGGCTTACTTTGAATTCCAGATGTGATGTAACACGGTGATCAGTCCCTTTAAGGGAAAAGCCGTGACTGTAGTGAGCCCATGCCTGGTTCTGTATGTTGCCAAGTCAAGTGTGTGTGTGTGAGTGAGTGAGAGTGTTGGGCGGGCTCTGTCAATGTGTGACAACTCTGCCTGACACCCTGATAACACTCCATGTGACCTGCTGGCTGGCGCATACACACACACTCGCACAAAGCGAAAACAAGGGATAGTCAGAGGGCACGAAGGAGTCAGATAGACCAGCACAATGAGAAAAAGGAGGGAAAGAAAGACGTTAGTTGACAGTGAAAGACAATAACTGGACTGAGAAGTAGCCCTCCCTTTTCCGTGTCCTTTTGAAGACACGATTCTTTGTTCCCCGGCCTTCGTGTCCTCTCTCCTCATTTTCTTCTTTATCCCTTTTTCCTACAGCTCTCACTTTGAATCCATCCCGTCTGTGCATTTCTCTCTCCATATATTTTTCTCCAGCTTCTGTTTTGATTCTTTCCCCTTTATGATTTTCAGTCTGCCTTGCTGGGGACCACTGTTGAATTATGAGCTGTAGGCATGGCTACAGCTGTACATAGCATGGCTAAAAGCCATCAGCTCCGTGTGTGTGTGTCCTTTTTTCTGTCCTATTATGCAACTGTCACCTGCTGCGATTGTGTGTTTATCACTTAATTCTGTGAAATTGTATCATTCCTTCTGTGTATGTTTGTGTGAGCTGTGCCCAAGAAGAGAGCGTGTGGATGTGTGTCTGTGCAATGCTGTCACAGGCTGTGGTTGTGCGGGTTTGTATCTCCAAACCCATTGCGGTTAATGGAATAAATTTAAAAAATATATAATGACAATCTTGTTTTACTTCTAGGTGGCTGTAAAGATCATAGATAAAACACAGCTCAACTCCTCTAGTTTGCAAAAGGTGAGTTAATACGTTTTCTCTCTCTCTCTTACTAACACACACACACACACACACACACACACACACACACACACACACACACACACACACACACAGAATTTTAAACCTCAGTCCTTCTCATCCCTTTTCTCAGAAGTCATTTTAAGCCATTCTCCCTGCCCTTAGTGTCGTTCCCTCTCTTTCTCCCTCGCTGTCTCTGCCTTTCTGAAGTGGTCTCGTTTTCGGAGAGTTTTAATTACAGGAAACAAGCTGCAATTACTTCCTTTGATCGTGGTAGGGTGGGGTCTGTCCACTTACACGCACACTGTCTAACCATGTAAATGTGCACACTAAATGCACACACTACCCATTCCACCGACATAAGGCGTAGAATATACACTCCTGCAAACGCAGACACACACACAAAATGTCAGGACGAAGAAAAAAGGTCACATGCCCCACGTCAAAATGTAAGTCAGAACGGGAATTGTGGACTATTTTTCGTGTTCGATTAATGCTCATTTGGAGTCACGGGCAATGTGACTCATATATCAGTTTTATTCATATCATCAGACAGTTAATATTGGTTAGCAAGATAAATGTACTGTTTGTTTTGCACTCAAAACAAAGAGGCTGCTTTTTGTGCGTTTAAAGAACTTTCTGACTATCTACAGATAACACACTAGGCAACAGTGTAGCCTTTTCAGAGTTAACATGAGCATAAATTCATTTGATGTTTTGATGTAATTTTTAGATTATACTCAAGGACAGTAGATGTCTATGAAGATGGTAACACTTGTAACAGAGCAGCAAATATTTCACAATGAGCTGCTGCTTTAGTGATGCATTTATGACTCTTTGCAAAGCAAGAACTATTAAAGTTACACAGTTTTTGTGTGGATAAATACTTAATGAGTCCTTATAGTATCGAGTAGGCCTTGCTTAACCTTATCGATACTGAAGAAATATAATGAGTGCCCTTATCACAAAAAGCCCTTTTCCCCAAAATGAAATGTGTAATGTTTTGTACCCCACACAGTCTAATACATTGGCTCAGACCTTTTTATCATTTAGGGTCTATATTTTGATATTTGGTCACTGTGATAATTGAAAAGGCCACGTCCTGTATGCAGTTATGGAAAATGCCGTTTCTTACAGCGTATAAATAGTCACTGCACTGACAAATAGACTGCTTAACATATGGCACTTTTTTAAATAAAAGAGAGGTTTATAGGCTTCCATGAGATGTGTTTGAGCAAGTAGTTTTTCATCTTATTTCTCTTTAGGGTTCAAAATCAATCTGAGCTGAACAACTCTGAGATTCTGGAGAAATCCGTGTTTGTTCCCAGCTTTTAAAACTTAAACGCTCAATTTGGCCGTTCCGACATGTTTGGATACCGTCAGATCAAGTGAACGAAGTGCATGACTGAAAAAAGCCTAAAGAGTCGTCTTCAACTCATCGTGTTTGTTTACCTATGAAATTCTAAATTGCGGCAGAATTGAGCTTGAACGCAGTATTACTTTGATCTCTGGTGTGTCATCACTGTTTTTGTTTTCCTTCCTGCTCTTGAACAGGAAGTGGGTGTTTGTGTGCCAGTGTCCTTTTACCCACCACAAACGTAGCTGCAGCCTTTGTAATGGTACAGATAGGAAAAAACATGAAACTTTCTCTGTCATTTGGTGTACATGCACATAATCAAATGATGCTCATTCTCCAGTATAAATGTATAAGATAAATATACGACACGACAGGAGCACCTCCCTCTGCGCTCTGATGGCGCGTTTGATGCAGAACTCTGTCTTGTTTCTCACAGCTCTTCCGGGAGGTGAGGATCATGAAGATGTTGAATCATCCCAATATAGGTGAGTCACCCTGAAACACGAGGTTTACCCGTGTCATCACTCGCTGGGAACCAGTCTTTTTAAAGGCCATGCAGCCTGATGATAATAATCCCTGTGCTTTGTTTGTCTCTTACCTTCATTCTTGCTCTTTCCACTGCCTCTCCCTTTGTTCCTTTCTTGTTCCCTCGCCCCATTGCTCCTTCCACTTTTCTGTTTCCTCCTCCTCCAATCCTCTTTTCTTTTCTCTCTCCACCTGCAGTCAAGCTCTTTGAGGTGATAGAAACAGAGAAGACTTTGTACCTGGTAATGGAGTACGCTAGTGGAGGTAAGAGTGTGTCCCTGTGAAAAAGATTCCCCCTGGTCTGAGAGATCCAGTAAACAAATAATAAAAAAGTTCTCTCTAAGCAGGGTTTCTAGCAGAGATCTATATAATTTATTTGTAGATTTCTGAAAATTACTACTACATTAAGTGTTATTATAGTAATCTATTTCTGCAAGTCTTATTGAGTCAATGTCATGACTGGATTGGTATTGATTTGGCCTGAAAACATAAAATTGGGAAAGAATAACAGACTGCCAATTGGTACTACTATTGTATTATTATAAGTCAAGTCTGTAATAATGAAAATGTCTTTAGATAATTTAAAAACTTTAGGGTTCTTAAAGGACAACGTTCAGTTCAATATCCCTCTGACCCTTTACTCTCGAAAATGATCTAGTTCCAGCACTAAATCTGCTCTTCTCCTCTTTCCATCGTCTCCCAGGAGAGGTCTTTGATTATTTGGTGGCTCATGGCAGGATGAAGGAGAAAGAAGCCCGTGCCAAATTCAGACAGGTGTGTGCTGAGTGGAAAACGTGTTTTTTTTCCCCCCACTTTTCACAGCTACTTTTGTGTGTGTTGTATGTTTCAAGCCAGATTGGACTGATATTAAAAGTGTACAGTTTGTACTTAATCTTGCATCACTAGCTCCATCTCAAAATTGCATTTGGATGAAATCCTAATGAAGAGCTCACCGTCTCAACCTATCCATCCTGTCATCCCTCCTCTCCCCTGCTTCCCCCTCTTCTTTCTCTCGCTCACTTTGTCACTCTCCAGATTGTGTCAGCTGTGCAGTATTGCCATCAGAAGTGTATAGTACACAGAGACCTCAAGGTGAGAACACACTTGAAGGCATTATTGAATTACAGTTTTTGTCAAAGCAGCCCCCACCCTCCCCCTTCTGCCGCTCCACATTTAAACTTCATACCGTTTGACTCTTTGGGATGAGCTCCCAGGGTCACCTGGAAGATAATTACAAAGGCTGAAACGCACACATGCATACTTTTGTATAGATTTCTCCTCTTCTGTCATGTTTTGGACCTTCTGCGTTTTGTTTTCTTTATTCCAGGCAGTTCATATTAGATGGTTTGAAAAACAAAGTGCAATATGTGCACACAGATCTGAGGCTTACAGGTCAATTTGGTTCATAGTATTATGTAGATTTTTAAATCCTCTTTTGGTCCCGCCAGACAGACCTGTAGTCAAGACATTATTGTGATTAGTGTGACAGGATCCTCCTCTTTCAGAGTTGTTTTTGGTTTATTTTTGGCTTTTTAATGAAAGTTTCGCTGCCTTTAGCAAGGTCATGGATTTTCCACACATTTAACAGTGACTGATGGTTGTCATTTAAGCCGCAAAAAGGGATCGTGAGAAATAAGCTGTTTCTGGTGGACACAGGAGGATTATTATAATGCTCGCTTTCCTTCACATTAACCTGTCACTCTTGATCTGGGGATTGTAATGTAAAAATCCAGCACAGGCGTATTTTGAAGAAATGCTCGAGAAAGATGGTTGTAGACACCGTGGTGTCACCCACTGGTTTCAGGCTCTGCGAATTTTAAGCCTTAAAATCTAGGGATTTATAGGAAAAATTCTCCCACGTGCAGTTGTTACAAAGGGAGAAGTGAGGTGAAGAGGGCACCTTTTATTTTCCCGCAGAAGGCTTTAAAATATGTTGATCTCGGACATTTTAGCAGGAGTCTATTAGATTTGACCCACTTTTGACCCACTTGAACAGCAGTTTTGTGCACTTCATTGCTTAATTTTTCAGCCCCAGAGGTGTTATGCTAAGAGCAAATTTTGATGAGCGTGCATTTTAAGACGGAGACTAAAATTAACCTCTTTGGATGCAAAGATTTGAAAAAAGAAAAAAAAACAAGGCTGTATCGCTGATGTCATGTTCTGGTTGATGCAGAATTTGTGCTTCTTTTCATCAGGCATAATGTTGATGTGAATGACTACAAGATATTTAATGTCAAAAACAAACATTAAAAACCTGTCTTCTTTCATTTTTTTTCTTCCGATCAGAGGTTAGAGATGATGTCAGTGTTGTATTTAATGTGCACACACACACACACACTTCAAACACAGAAGCTGCAAAGTATTCAGAGCAAGTGAAAAGGAGAGCGGACCTGTTGCTAGGCAACCCCAGCCTCCTTGCTCACTGGTTCACTTCAGGCTTAAAGATACAAACACGCAGGAAAAAAACTGGTCGCTCACTTTACCCATTGTGTGCTGCTTGTGTGCCTCAGACGGTTCCTCTGAAAGAGAGGTGTCTGTAACAGGCTGTGAAGCGCCACCTTCAGACACATTTGCATGTCAGATCATTTTAGATTTCATCACAAGCTGGTCAGTTTCTTAGTGTCACTTTTTCAGCTGTTCAGTTTTAAACTTTTTGTAGCTCTGATCTTAAAGCTTTCACATGCGGATGACACAATAGCCCATTACCATGTCGCACAAAGCAGATCTTCAGTGTTTGTGTTCCATTTCTTGGCCCATGTCGTATTCTGGAGAAAATTCACCCCTGCGTGGTTTCTAAATAAATAAGTCTGTCTTCCTCTTTCCACTCTCTTTGCCGTTTGTCTGCAGGCAGAGAACCTGCTGCTGGACGCAGACATGAACATCAAAATAGCTGACTTTGGCTTCAGTAACGAATTTACTCTGGGGAACAAGCTGGACACTTTCTGTGGCTCCCCACCCTACGCAGCTCCAGAGCTCTTCCAGGGCAAGAAGTACGACGGGCCCGAGGTGGATGTCTGGAGCCTTGGAGTGATCCTCTACACACTGGTCAGCGGCTCGCTGCCCTTCGATGGACAAAACCTCAAGGTGTGTGTGTGTTACATAAGTGGAAGTCTGTATTCTGTAGGTGGGTGGTTGTAGTATTTGTCATGCTGGTTTCTGTTCCCTCTTCTTGCAGAATGCAGAAACTGAACTCTAGAAAGGGTGAAAGTTATTATCTCTCTGCCAGTATTGACTTTCCAGATTTGTGCGTGCTTGATGTTATTGTTCGGTGTTTAAAGAGAACAGATTTAATGCTTTCCATGAACTGCTTTTGCTACCAATCATTCACACCACCTATCACACTGTGCATTCAGTCGGTACCCACATGACTCATTCTGGAAATGCAGACACATTTGGGTGGGCGATATGACACTGAATGTGATGGTATTGATATTAAAATGCCTCAGAAATATAATCTAGGCTTATTGAGCGTGCCTTTTGCTCTACCTCCTGTTGAGTTTTATGAAAATGCAGTGCTTGACAGAATGAGCTCCTTGAGAGCTTGTTTCATTCATTACGGCTGTGTTAACAACTTTTACTAGATGCATTAACCTCCTGTGTCTGAACACGTGAAAGCTAATAAATGAGCTCAACAGTGGTGATTTGAAAAAGTTAAATTCAGATTTTTCTCTGTGGCTGGGTAGTAGAAACGTATTCTTGTATTAAAGCTATAGTCGAAATGCCCAGAAGTCCATGAATTGTATTTAACGCTTATATCGCCCACATACTGTGCTGCAGCTGTGATTAAATCAGAGCTTTTTGAAATGCTAACCAGCTTATATGAATGTGGTTTCTGTTTAATACAAACTGCAATTCATCTGTAACAGTATCTAATGTTTAGCTTGGTTAAGTTGAGCCATATCACACTGAAGTAGCAGAATACTGATGAGTTCTCCTTCACGTGCACCACAAAGTGTTCAATTGATTTTTGGCTGCGTTGTTTTGTCTAAACTTGTTGTGAAAAGAAACATTTCTGTGTCTGTTTTTTTTTAAATTGCTGATAATCGGAGCCCACTGTTGACTTTTGTCCCATCTCCAGGAACTGAGAGAGCGCGTGCTGCGCGGTAAATACAGGATTCCTTTCTATATGTCCACCGACTGTGAGAACCTGCTCAAGAAGTTCCTCATCCTGAACCCTTCAAAAAGAGGCAGCCTCGAGGTATAATGCATTTACACAAGTCACAGAAATCCACTTTAATGCAGTTGTTAAATTGAATTATAATTTCAGCCCCCTGAATGTAACCATGTGACTCCTACAGATGTCTTGGATGTAGCTTGTTGCTAACCCAGCTTTATATTTACTAAGAATGGTATTTGCTGCATACATAGGACTGTAAAACTGGACTTGTTGCTGAGGTGTAAAGTGCGTTTTAAAGACATAGTAAATACTTGTTAAGAGTTATTTTAGTTGCACTAAATGTGGACTGGTGGTAACTTGGATGAAAAATGTTACTTAGGTGATGGAGGGCCATTGCAAGCTTGCTGCCAGTGCTGCTTGCATTAGCTTCTCATGTAACAGGTTTTCCTTCATAACAAATCTATTTATTCCTGATTTTTGATTGGACATGCTAAAGCAAGTCGTGTGCCTGTTCTTTTACACCCACTTGAGAATGTATGTACCTATTTAGATCAGGGGAGTGCATCTCAGTCAAACAATGAATGTGTGATCTAATCTGCTTTGAGACGCCTGTGGATCAATAGCTCTTATCTTAACCCTGCTGTGATTGCTCACAGCTGTTCACAGACAGTCTGTCTATAATGTCCCTGCTCATCATCCTTTTTTTCCTCTTTATTCCTGATGAGTATACTGTAAGTGATCTTGAGGGCTTCATCCTTAAAGTTAGTTAGTGGTAGTGTCTAAATTGTGACACTCTTAGTTGCCTAACAGAAGGCTCCTGGTGGAGTAAAACAAAGACACTACTACTATATTTATCTGTTTCTTTCATCCTTCCCTACGCTCTTTTCTGCCCTTTAATCCTTTTTGCCAACTCATGTCTCCATTTCTGTTCGTTCTTTGGCTTGTTCCCAGCAGCAGATAATGAGGGACCGGTGGATGAATGTGGGCTATGAGGAGGACGAACTCAAACCCTACATCGAACCTCAGCCAGATTATAAGGACCCCAGGAGGACAGGTAGTCAGAGTACACATTCTTTTCTTTTTTGTCTTCATACACATCACAATAGTTTGTTTAGAAGAAAATATAAGCTTAATGCCAGCTCACCATTCTAATTATAACACAGTTTTTACTGTGTGTGCAGACATCATGCTGCAGATGGGATTCTCTCAGGAGGAGATCCAGGACTCGCTGGTGAACCAGAAGTACAATGATGTGATGGCTACATACCTGCTTCTGGACTATAGGAACTCTGAGGTTATTCTCACATTCCTACACCGCTAAAAAGCTGTTCATAACATTTTCTTAATTTGTTTCACTCAGTGATATCAGTGTCACAATGACCAGGCCAGGTAGCTGTCCTTTCCTTTTTACATACACCTTGTTTTTCGTCTTTTTATTAAAACCTCTGTTCTGGTTTCCCCTCAGCTGGACGAAGGTTGCATCAAACCCCGACCTGGAAGTGATGTAAGCCACATAAATGCCCCCTCCCAGCCTCATAAGGTATAACGAGAACACATAATGTCTTCTGCTAATGCTTAATGAGGGTCCCCCCAAGTCCAGCCAGTGACACAAGTACACTGACGTGACCACATGTAACAAAGGCACTTTATTTCTTTACTTCGATATTTGAGCTTCTTAATCAAACACACAGGTTTTGACTTCCATATTTGCATCCTACTGTGTGTTTAAAACATGTTAAAAGTACCATGTCTTTCCTCTCTTAAGGTACAGCGCAGTGTGTCTTCCAACCAGAAGCCCCAGAACCGCAGAGCAACCGAGCAGGGTGAGATTGGTGTGTGTCGGAGGGGAAGGGCAAAGCTGGCGTGTGTTAGGTTATGAGTAGGAAAGGTAGATGAATGAAGGGATCAAATTTAACATAATTTTTGTTTTTTTTTTTTTTTTT
>VOQJ01046735.1:51267-64358 GCA_015052665.1 Apistogramma diplotaenia | reverse complement strand
ATGTCCAAGGAGAAACACGAGGACGATAGATGATTGTTATTTTGTCACGAATTGCTCATGGAAATGTCAGCATTCATTGGCATCACGGGTGCACGGTCGAGGACGTCGATGCAGCAGTGAAATTAATATTCCAAAAAGGCATTTAATACGCATTGTTCTCATTTTGAGCTTGCACTAGCCTTGGCTACATTAAAGCAGAAGCGTAGTGCAAAAGAGATGCAAAGCTGGCAGCCTCGTTGCACCGAGATGTAAAGCCATACATATCAATAACACCCATATCACATTGTTTTTTTTTTGCCTTTTTGTGCAGTAAGATTAGTTCTTCTTGGAGCATCACTGCAGTGTGACCTTTTGTGTTTTTTCCTCTGCGGGCCTGCTCGCAGTTCAAGGACTTACACAGCTGATGTGACCAAGTGATGCCCGAGAGTGGCAGCTCTGAATTTTACAAGCTTAAATTTATTGTGTTACGGCTGGAGCGGCATGTTACCAGCTTTTATTTATTCTCCCCCGTGAAACATGTTCATTTTTAGACAGTTTTGGATTGTTTAGTAATCTTAGACTTTTGATAGGAGCCAAACACAGCCTGCTACAGCCCGATCAGGTGATTTCTCTGTTCAGCATTGCTTATCTGAGAGGAAATTTTAAAAAATGGTATCGATATCTCATAGGACTATTTGATGTGTTAGCCTAACCTCTCTCAATGATAAAACATTCCTAGCATGAATTCTAAGAACTTATATAATTTCAAACATTAATTGTAGGCCTGTGTGTGAATATTTATCAACATGGTTAATGCTGTTTTATTTTTTTACTTCACTGAACTCAGAAAATCTTCAGCTCCATTTAGAGCACCTACTGTGTAGTATATTTGTTTAGTGCACAGCAGATAACAGGGAACAAACTGTATACTGAGTTAGTACTATTATTAGTCAGAAGAATTAGAGGCTATTCTTACTGTCAGTACTGAATATAAACAAAGAACGCACGCTCAGTGAAGACATGGCCAAGTACATTTTTTTATACAGCAGAGAAGATTAAGAAAAACAGACAAGAACAACAGAAGAATTGTAATAATGATGGCAATACTATCAATTTTAATAACAGTCGTAGTAATAATAATAATTTACAACATACAGAAAGACATTGTTCAGTTTGTCAAGGGCATATTCAAGCAGCTCGGAGCCAAACTACAAGCACTTTACTGGATGCTGAAGCGACTCTCAGGAAGTCTCAAGTCTAATAGATACACTATATTGCCTAAAGTATTCACTTGTTTGCCTTCATATGCATGTGAACTTGAATGGCATCCCATTCCATAGGGTTTAATATGATGCCAGTAACAGCTTCAACTCTTCTGGGAAGGCTTTCCATAAGGTTTATGAGCGTTATGGGAATTTGTGAGGTCAGACACTGATGTTGGACGAGAAGGCCTGGTTCACAGTCTCAGCTCTAATTCATCCAAGGTTTGTGGTTGAGGTCAGGACTCCGTGCAGGCCAGTTCCACACTGCACTCTCTCACGCATGTCTTTGTGCACTGGTGCGCAGTCATGTTGGAACAGGAAGGGGCCGTCCCCAAACTGTTCCCACAAAGTCGGGAAATTGTCCAAATGTCTTGGTGTGCTGAAGCATTAACAATTGGCCAAGCCCGACTCCTGAAAAACAACCCCACACCATAATCTCCAACTTCACCAAGCTTTACACTTGGCACAGTGCAGTCAGACAAGCACCAAACTCAGACTGGAGAAGTGTGATTCATCCCTCCAAAGAACATGTCTCCACCGCTGTGTGGCATTCTTTACGCCACTGCAACCGATGCTTTGTGTTGCGCTTGGTGATGTGAGGCTTGGATGCAGCTGCTCAGCCATGGAAACCCATTCCATGAAGCTCTCCAGGCACTGTTCTTGAGCTAATCTGAAGGCCACATGAAGTTTGGAGGTCTGTAGAAAGTGACTCTGCGGAAAGTTGGTGACCTCTATGTGCTAGGCACCTAGCACTTCATGGCTGAGTTGCTGTCATTCACAATCATCTCCTTTTTATTCTAATACCACTAACATTTGTCATGAGGAATTTGGCAGTGCTTTGAACACCAGAATTCAATACTTTGAATGAGTGAGCGAATACCTTTGGCAGTATAGTGTATACGAGGAAGCAAAGCCATTTTTATGGGTTTTATAGCCAGGATAAAGAACCTTAAAATATTTTCTTGCTCAAACTAAATGCCTTTGCAGTAATTTGAGGCAAATTCAGCTTTTTGTTATCACAACAAAAAAAACAATGCCTTTTCTCACCTTTTTTTCAGAGGCAAATTATGCCAGCAGCATCAGAGTCGGACGCCCTGGTGACTTGCCACCTCATTGGTCAGACTACTCTGCCCTCCTCTAGCCTCCCTGTCTACCCTGGCAGATCCATGCTGCTGGATGCTCCTCACAGAGCCACGCCCACACCATGAGCGCCAACGGGCCTGCCCCAGACCCAGCCCCTACCGCCCCAGAAGCCCCTCCCACCTCAGCAACTGCACCTGCACCTGCTCCGGGTCCGGCCCCGGCCCCAGCCCCAGCGCCGGCCCCCGCGGCACCGCCTGCTCCTCCTGCTCCACCTGCCCCAACATCCTCTACCATCCCGGTAGGTGCGTTGGCACAGAAGAAGCGGCAGCAGTATGCCAAAAGCAAGAAGCAGGGCAGTAATGCCAACAGTAGGCCACCGAGGGCTCTGTTCTGTCTCAACCTCAACAACCCTATACGCAGGGCCTGCATCAGCCTGGTGGAGTGGAAGTATCCTTTTAAACGGCATGATAGTGCATGCGCATGTTTGTGATGAGATTTGACTTATGATCAGTCTTTGTTTGTAAGTAACTGTAACCTATGAAATTTGGTGCCTAGAGCTTTAGGTAACTCTTCATAACTAAACATGATGTATTAGTATGAAGCACTTGTGATATATTAGCACATTAGTATTACTTCAACATTATACACATAATTATCTAATTCATAAACACAGACTTTATAAATGACATATTCAGCATTTTTAATTAAATATTACATCAGTGAAATTAGTTATTAGAGAGCCATTAAAAGCCAACTTTATCGTATTGTGAATCTTGGTTAATTCAGACAGTTAACAGTTACAGTAGTTAAGTATTTTGTGCGACATCATCTAAAGTGATGATGATCATTGAAACGAATCGAAATTAAAACAATTTGTCAGACAGACACACTAAACATCATATTTCTCTTCGATGAAAACAATCATAATTGTTAATGCCTGCTCTACTTGTTCGCCCTGGTAATTATTAATGAGAATTATTGGTGACTGTCAGTAAACGTAGGCTTCAGGTTCCTCTTGGTTTACATATAGTCTGCATATGTTTTGAAACGTTTATGTGTTTAGTCAACTTCTGAATTTAATTCTTCTACTTTATTAATTCAAAGCTGTAGTCCATGCAGACTGAGACCTGATTGAAAGTGAAGAGGCTCGAAGCCACTGGAAAAGAAGCAGTTAATCGTTCTTAAATGTTGGCAAGATTTTTTTTATTTGTTCAGGTAGGCGCAACGTATCTAATATGCTATTTGAAGCATGTCTTTCCAGTAAAAAGAGAGTGAATATTACCATGTCATTATGGGTGAGCTTTACAGACAAAGCAACTGAACCCTGGCACCGCACAGCTGTGGTGGTGTTTTTGCTAGAACAGATGTTTCTATCACAAAAGCCGTCAGATGTTATAAAGTAGATTGCTCAACATGAATCACAGAGATATATTCATAAGCCCTCTTTTCATGTTTGTTTGAAAAAACAAAGTCTCTGGGGATTGACTACCAGTACACTTTAGGAAATGCAGCTGTAGCCATATCAGGTGTCCCAAATTGTTCTGCATGGTTTACATGCAACAGCACAGTACAGAGTGGCATGTGTTTCTCAAATGTCATTAATAGAGTCAGTTTATTTATTTATTTTTGCTTTATTACAATTTTAAATGACAGTGAAGCTTAAATGTAACCTTTCAGGATTGGAAGATGAAAATGGAAAGCTACAGTAAAATATGTTAGTGCTTACCGTAATGGGGGGGCATAATGGAGGTGAATGCTTTTATACTGTTTTTCAGAGCTCCAGTCATAAAAATCTGCCTCAGTTCAGGATTTCATTAAATTACTTTAACTCGCACCATAGAACTTATTAACACTCCATCGGAAAGACAGTTGTTTCTTAGATGCAAATGTTTTTTAAAAACGTCTTTTTTTGTCATTGTGCATCATAATTATCTTTATCAAATAAAAATATTAAATGACAGATCTGCTCTGCGTGCTCACTACTTTAAGTACTTTGTTAGGTACACGTTTATAAAATTTAGAAGTTCAAATGTGGATGTGTAATTTTTATCCATATCATTTATTGCTCTGTCTACCTGTCGTTGTTTTCCTTAACTTCCTTTCTCAGGCCATTTGATATCTTTATATTAATTGCTATTTTTGCCAACTGTATGGCCTTAGCTGTTTATGTCCCGTTCCCCGAAGATGATTCCAACTCCACAAACCACGACCTGGTGAGTAGTTTGTGGAACCAGTTTATTTTATTTGGCGTCTGCTGTTACTTTGCTCTGCATCGTAATAATATAAAATAACTATAATTTCTTAATGTCGCCATATTTTCAAAGGAATTTTTGTAAGGAATAAAAAAAAATGAGGTTTTGCTGTTTGCGATCAAACGGTGGAAGACTGTTGGGTGTGGTACTGTGTTTGGATAGTTTTCATTAAGCTGTTTCATTGCGTTGTAAAATGTTTTGCTACTTTATAATCCTCTTTAAGTTGATAGTTGATAATATCACCCTGCTGCGATGAGGACACCAGAGGTTTTGCAGTAACTGCAGGACACTGCATGCGCTGCCTTCTGTGTATACATTAGCTTTATTATTCAGTATCCGCTGTGCCAAGAAGAGAAACACTTAGACACCCATTCTCATGGTACTTTATCATGTCATCGTTTTCATATGCAGAGGTTCTATTCAGCTTTCTATTTTTAGAACTTTCTCGTCACTGCACCACTCTTTGCACCTTGTGCATTTATGTCTGTGTGATGAATTATGGGGGTTGTAGTGTTGTAAGCATTGTTCCACAGCTGAGGATAAGTGCATTCGTCAAGAGCCAGACGGACGCATAGAATCTGTGATGCCTGCATGAACAGAATCTGGTGGCGTTCAGTGTTTCTTGAGCATCGTGCAGATTTAGTATGAAAACATCAGGACGCTTCTGAGAGCTTCATTTATGAGCAGAAGCGTGTTAGAAAAAGGTTATTAGTTTGCTTTAAATGACTGGAAAGAGCGTTCCTCTGTCTGTTATGCCGCTGAACATGCTGTGCAAGATAAGTTACAGCTTTGGTTAAAACTGTGTCGGTCTCCTTTAGAAAGGTATACCGCTTCTCAGTTTGACCTCCTGGAGGGTGACCTCAGGGTGTTTGTTTACACAGTACTGCTACATCAGAGAGAAGTGGGCCATCTGGGACGTTACAGTGCCCGATACAGTATTATCTACCGTATGTTGTCAAGTTTAGCTTGGAGTGAAATCTGAAAACGGCTGATCATCGTAATGGTGACAACTAGAGGAAAATGTTCTTAGAACAAGAGTCTGGAAAAATGTTGCGTTTGGCTCCTCTTCTGTGGCTATAAAAATATTTCATTTAGAGACAGCTGACGTTTTTTGTATCATGAGAGATGATACAAGATACTTTGCATGAATTAAAAAAAATTGTGTCTGCCTTTTTATAATTGAATATTTCTGTTTTTTGAGATTTGAGTGTTGAGATAAACTGCTTGCAAAAGAATGACAGCTTCATTGTGTGTTACATGAGTGTCGAGCCAAACAGCTTTCAGGGACCGATGCCACTTATTAATATGTACCTAGCTTCATATTGTTGATGGCTGCTTACTTCTTTTCATACGACTAACTTTGTGCAGTCTCTGTAGCTTAGGTCTTCTTACAAAAGCATCTTAATGCACTTTGAGCATTATGGTGGCATTTTAATCAGTTTAAAAGTGTGTGAATTTACATAAATATGTGTTCAGATCTGAATTAGTTTGGCAGACAATGTCTATGAGCATTTTAATATTGATTTAAATGATGATCAAGTGTCTTCATCCATTCTGCCAAATGCCATCTTAGCCCTTATAGTGAAAAATAGAGGTCGTTGTATGCACCATACTTCTCTATGTTTGTTGCCTGAACCTGCTTTACACTGCAGTGTAATATTTGTCACCCTCTTCTAATGGATGAGGTTTAGATATGAGTGTCAAATTGGATTCATGAATGCAGCCATTAAGAATTAACTGGAAACCTAGCTGGCTGTCAGGATCCGGGCTGAACAGAATCATTCATGTGGCTGGCATGCTTCATGAACCAGATCATTAAGTAGACATGAGACGGCGGGCTGATGACTAGAAATGAAATTATTTATCAAACATTGCTGTCCTTTTTTAGTAATTCTTACAGTTAGAACACAGCCTAGTTCTTTAGATGTTTAACTTTAACCTCCTCTGTGCTGACTGTATATAGAGGCTTCTTTTACTGCACTGTACAGGCTTTTTGCTTACAGCTCCGCTTATTATTGTCCAGTGCTACACACAGCTTCCCATAGCTTACACAGGCATTTGGTTAAATTCTGCAGTGGCAGCATATAATCAAATACTAGAGGGCAAATAATGCAGTCTTTTCCTTTTCAGCATCGGTTGAACAATAGAAATCTTTATAGGGCAGGTGTGCCAGCTTGGCCTTGGTTGTTCTACAGAACTCACGTTGTATTCACAGGAGGAGCACTAGAGAGAAAAATGCTGAGCTGGTTTTGTTGTAGCAGCCAGCAGGTAAGGCTGGAGTGAAGATTGCCATTTCACACTACTCCGCTCTGCAGCCTCACAGGTGGACCGATATGAAACCTGAGTTGCTGCACCGAGAGGCTGATGTGTAAAGCACGGATCAAATGATATCACAAAGCCATGAAAGCATGCAGGTTTTAATTCAGCTACATATTGGACTATGTTGTGACTTTCAAAGCTCAAACCAGCATGCATATCTAGATCTGTGGACGTGTAAACTCTTAATGCATGTTCTGTTTAAACCACAAGATACAATTCTCAGTCTGTTCATTTGTGCACAATATGTAGGTGCTGCAGAGCTGCTTGAGTTGGAACATTGCAGTGCTGCAAAGTCATAGAGGCCTTTATAGCCCGAGTCTGCCCATCTTGTTAGTAAGGCTTGGTTAAATGCAGCAGCTCATTATAAATAGAAAGCAATTTCCTCCTCAGGCGTAACAGAGGGCAAAAAAATTGGGGTCTTGCTACCACCAGGAGGCACAAGTGAGTAACAGGATGTAGCCAGTACACAAATAACACACATGCACAGTGAGACTGCAAACCCTTGTCAGGACCTTATAGTCATGTTTTCATTAATCGCTTGCTTAGTTCACTCCTTTACTGCTCTTCTTTGTTTAGTCATTCCACCGCAATAGTAAAAAGTGCACACATAACCCATGCTGCACGTGACTGCGTCTCCTCCACACCCACCTTGTCTAAGGGACAGACAAATAGTCTATGACCCTCCTGTCTTTGCTTTAAGGTCATTTCTGACTTATCTATCTGCGACTCAACACCACAGGCAGCTCCTGCTGAAGGTAGCTGAGCAAAACAATGACCTTTTCATGGTGAATATGATTCATGCATCTTATCCTTTGTAAGGTAACATGCAGTGAATTGCGTCTGGTATCAGGTAGTGTCTGTGCCCGTATCACTGTAATTGCGTAACTCTGGAGCTGCAGAGCTATTTATTTTACTGGGGACAAAAGGACACAAACATGTAAAGTCCTGAACCAACAAAGAGGTCGTTCGGATGCCAGGAGAGAACTGGCAATTCTGACCACTTTCACACTGAATGCTATTACAGTTTACTATGTGGGAATTTTAAAACACGAAATAATGCTATAATCGTGTTTTTAGTGTATTTACAGGCGTTAAAATGTTATTAATGAATGAATGTATAAGGACAAATAGACTGATAACACACAGTGCATATGATGCTGGTGTCTAGCTTTACTGTCTGTCTAATCTGATATGCAGATCTTAGGTTATTATGTTTTTCGTTGACGCTGATACCCACAGCGGGGTCAGGAGACACACTATGAGCAAGGAGGGAGGAGCAACATCCTTCCTTTTTAAAACTGAACAAGTGAAACTTACTTTCAGTAATGATATTTACATGATAGTTATCGTGCAGTAATGTTACTGTGTCCTCTGTGGTACACAAATACACAACTACGTTTATGTAGCAACAACTTTTAATGACATAACAAAAGATGCTACATTCATTTGTGCCATTTCTATAGACATAACTGTGCAAGTTTTAACTTTTATCTTTGAATGATAGAAAATAATTTTGTATAACATTATTGTGTTTCACTATATACTTGACCGTAGAGTTTGTCGGCAATACAAATACCATAAAAGGCTTCAAATATACTACAGAATAACTAATCACACACATTTATCCCTTTAATCTTAATGTGATGTCAGCTCTTCCACAGTCTCACAGACATCTCACTCACTAAGCAACATGAGAAACTATTAGACATGAAGCCAACATGTGTGCGACTCTGTCCTGGACATGAAATGTGCCCACTGTGAACTACAAAATGAGCAACTATCAGCATCATCAATTCTGATGTAAATATGTACCAACAACTTTCACGGCATCAAACTTGTGACCCAGAGCCAACTGTCTGTTGACTGATCACAGTCGTCAAGTTTTTCAGAGTGACAACAAGCCACAGAGAGGCGATCAGTGGATCTCGTCAAGTAAAATCAGAGGCACAGACAGCTAATTATAATATCACATGTGTAGATTATTTTCAATCTCACCTTTTTACCCTTTTAGTTAGAGTGTTATGTTTAAACCAAACCAATGTAACTAAAAATATAAAGCAAAATAATAAAGATGGTTAAATATGAATAATACACTTGTTCCTACTACACTGCCAGTATGTGACCATATTTCCTCTATGTAATGCTCATTATGCTCCGTATCAGCCGAAGATTGAAATAACATTTAAGAAAAATGTTTTGGCCCCCATATGTCTCCCTTGACCATATGCTGTTCACAATATAATTTAACACAAAGAATGTCGATGTGTGCTTGAAGATGTAAATGGTCGCAGTATACCTCAGCTTTGGATTAAAAGCTGAGGGAGCAGATGACACGCATTGTATAAGAAGTGCTGCCAAGGTTCATATGTCAGTGTTTTAACTGCATGTTATGTTATAGGGGGAGTGTAAATGTAAATGAAGCAGTTGATGCTCTCTCTCTTTGTGTGTGTGTGTGTGATGGCTGGCACAAGCTGCAACGTCTGGACTGTGGACTCCCATAGAGATGATGGTAGAAGTATGTGTTTAGTCACTTAGCGTAGCTGCTCATTTGTGGCTCACACTAGCTCTGTCCCTGCTTGTTATCTTGAATGTGTATTTTTGCACATGTGCCCAAGTGTGAGAGTGTGTTTATTTGTGGGTGTGTGTATGTGTGACTGAGGCAGAGATGGAGAGAGTCAGAGCTGTGCTAGCTTAGTGCAAATACTGTGTGACTGTGCAGCCATGATAGTGCACAATAGCCGAGCATGTGCAAGGAGTGTGCACCAGACAGGCCTTCTTAAAGGGGAACAACAGAAGTTTTTGGATGTTTTTTTTTTCTTTATAGCCACTGTGTAATTTATTTTAGTCCTGAAGTTTTTTTTTTCTCTTTTGGATTCTTAGTTAATCTATTTGAGTCTTGGTTTATTTTTGGTATGCATAGTTTTTTCTCGTATTTGAAGTTTTGGATTCCAGTCCTCCCAGCAGAGGTCCAAGTGGATTAATCTTTGGACCACCCTTCATTGTTTTGCTCAGTGTATTTCATAATTAATACACTTTTGACTCACTCAGAACTAACCGTCATCTATACAGAAAATTACTCGAAATTGGACTGCACTCTGTTACATTTTGATTACATCTAAAATAAACCTTTTGTTTGCTTCGTATACTGCATCTGCATGAGAGTCCGGGGATAGATCGGGCATGCAGAATATGCAAAGGAGGTAAAGAGGTGTGGATGCAAACTGGTAGCCAATCATGGTTAAGTAGCACCACTGCAGATTTAGATTTATAAAATAGTCGGAAGCATTGCTGCTCTGCACTGAGCTGGAACTGTGGCGAGACGAACCTGATCTCTGACAGCCGCAGCAGCACATATCAGTTCAGCTGTGTGTCAACTGTGCAACTTTAGGGAAAAGCTCTCACATATCTCCTTATGCAATAAATATTTTTATTCATTTATTTATTTATTTATTGTGATGTTTTCTTTCTTTTTTTTCTCTGTGAAGACATTCACTTTAGCAGTGTGGGTAAGATGACCTGCATGGTAGTGTTTTCCTTGGCAGAGTGACATCCACATCTCACACAACTCCTACCCGCCCCCACAGTACTTCAGATACACACATATACACTACACAAGAAGACACATTTATATACTGTACATATAAACACATGGGCAGAGCAACTGGGCAGAACTATATAGAGCGATAAAAAAACTGAACATAGGGCAGATGTGCAGTGCATTATGTTGTTTCTTAGAGTAGTTGCCAGATTTCAGTGTGTTGCTTTTCCTGCTTTTGTTATTCTTTTATTTCGGGATGTAGTCAGTTGTTAAGAATGTCTGTAAAGCCCAACAAAGATCTGAGCAACTGGAAGTATGTGAACCAGATTTTTCCAAACATATTGTAGTTTAATAAACATATGATCAACTGGTAATCTGATAGGCTTATTGAAAGATGTACAAGATAAACACAAGGCCCATGCTTGCCACACACTTGAACAGCCATCCTAATATAGACTGCATACTCAAGCGCAGTTATTTACTGTGAAAACCTGCAGGAGTGGGCGGTGAAAAAGCACTAAATATTGGCTGCCCTCACCCCCCCTGGCTTAGCTGGATGGCACTGACTGATCTATACAGACAAGGGAAGGAAACAGAGATGTAGAGGGCATGGGGGAGGGCAATAGCAAGACAGTGAGAATGTATGTCTACTCACTGAGTGCAGAATCAGATCCATAACGACACTGTAATGTTTCTTTAAGATTCAGGAGATATCTGCTCTCAAACTGTGGAGTTTGTATGTGTGTCGAGAGTGTGTACCCAATATAGCACTAGATATGACGTGCAATCTGGTCACACGTGGATATCAAACATGCATAATTATACTCTGCTTGCTGTCTCATGCTGAGATATTCGTACAGGTGCACATACACAAAAACATGAAATCCCATTAACTATGCTTTGCACATGTTATGTCACAGGTACAGGCATATATAGTTGACTCATAACAATTTTCCACACAAGTAGAGGAATGATTTAAATTTTTGTTTTTGCAGGAATTTAGTTTTTTTTTAATGCAGGCACTGCAGCAATACAGTGTATTTTTTTTAGGTAGGCATGAATCTTAAATTGAATCTAAGGATTAAATGCAATCTATTGTAGTCGGGTGCTTATTTATCAGTGCACAGATTCTTTGTGTGATGGGACCTTCCTATCCCCTGGTGCAGATTGTGTTCAGGAGTTTCATAACACCAAGTAGATGGTGATGACAGACCTTATTGTTGGTGAAGAAAAAGATGTCTTCAGAGAAGTCATTAAATTATTTTATTCATTATTATTATTACTATTACTATTATTATTTTTAACCTGTGCAGCTTACACAAGCAAAATTACTGTCTGCATGCTCTGTTGTGTCAAACACTTTTGCTGCTGACTCTATTTTAGGCTCCTTTTGTTAGTTTCTTTCTTTCTTTCTTTACACGTCTAAATGAGCAATAACCCAACAAGCTATTAAGATAGTCACCAACTGCTGAATCTGTAAGAAAAACAACAAACAGCACCTGAAAGAGAAGAACACAACAAACAACAAACACACTGTTGTTCTGTTCCTTGTGTGTGTATGTATGTACATGCACGTGTGTGTGTGTGTGCCATGAAATGTACTTGATACATAGGGTGAGAAGCCACAACAACAACCCCCAGAATCAAAGACAGACAGAGAAGGAAACCCAGGTCGTCCACAGCCCCATAAGATCACTGGAGACAGAAGACCACATATCCTGATGATAACCGCGTGCTCAAAGCCCAAAGAAGGGCGTTCCCAGCTGGGGTTCTCATGGCCAAAGGGCAAGAGCCTCAGAAAACCAGAGACAACAGGTTGCCGACTCTCCAGAGGCTGGCCATCCCAGCATGAGCCAAGGGAGGGGCCCTAGCCCTAAGAAAATAACTGAACAGCTAAAACAACTCTTGAACAAGTGAGATTGGCCAAATGTAAACACTGGAACATTTACAATCTAACTCAACAAGAGATTGCAGTTTGGGTGGAGTTTGTTCTCTCCCAAGCTGGACTTTTTGAATGAAGCCAAATGTGTTTTTCATGGCTTTAGGATAGTCCAAATGTAAAGCATTTGACAGTCCAAACAAGTGCCTCAGGTAGGTTCTGGAGGTCATTCAGCACAATGGCTCCCTCATCAATGATGACAGTAGAGACACTGGGTGAAGGTGGAGCTGATTTGGAGTTGCACATCTTCACGGACAACAGTCAGCACCCCAACAGATACTTGTGCCCAGGACTCATCAGTGTCACAATCCTGTGATGAAACCAAACAAAAACAGAGAAATGTTTAAACTGTCAATTTGAAATTGTCCCCATTTCCTCTGTCCTGCTGACACTGCCTGCCAGTGTTATGCATTAAAGGAAAACTCAGGCAATTTAAGAGCATGAGAACGTTTCCCATAACTGTGCGTGCTCCTTTTAGATGAGAACTTACGAGGCAGGTTATGTAGAGGTCACTGGGGTCATCACCAAGTAGAACAGGGAGACCTCAGAGTACAGTGGTCCACATCACCGTCACATCTGGTTTCTAGAAGTGGATAATGAACAAATTAGGCTTTAGATAGTGCAGCATTCAGAAGTTACAGAACAAAAAAGTGTAAATGAAACAAGCATCACTTCATTATTTGACAATGCATCAATCAAATTACTGACTGTTACAGTTT
>VOQJ01046735.1:31384-51247 GCA_015052665.1 Apistogramma diplotaenia | reverse complement strand
ACTCATCAGTGTCACAATCCTGTGATGAAACCAAACAAAAACAGAGAAATGTTAAACTGTCAATTTGAAATTGTCCCCATTTCCTCTGTCCTGTTGACACTGCCTACCAACTCTGACCCCCTTGATAGCAACATTAATCAGAGTAACATTTGGCTTAACAGCAAAAGAACACAAAAGAGCAAATATTTGTCTTTTAACTATTTAACTCTGTTATAGTCAGTTAAATTGTTGAAAACACAGTGAGCTTAACTCCAAATTAAGTAATGTCCACTCTAAACACTAGGAATTTTGCACTTTTCATATTGGAAGTAAATGTTACTTCATAAATACAAGTTATGAGAACATATTTTTGATAATCTAGTAAAGTTAACTAATATATGTAAGTCAGGATAGCTATTGGATGAGGTGGAAAAAATTGTCTAACAAACTTGATTTAATCCATTTTGAAACATATTGCAATCTATTGGCTAAGAAATAGTGATAAATATTTGGTAGTTCTAGGCAACCACTTAACTTTGGCTTTTGTAAAGTTTTTAAACATATTTGTGATGGTTTGTTTTTCCATAGAAATTTTGAGATGTTTGAGTCTAGTGACTTAAACAAAGCATCAGAGGGTTTATTAGAGATTAGTGAGTACAAATCATTGATTCCAACGTGTGAGATCATCATCTATCTTTTTTAATAGAGGAATATCATTCAACCGTACCAAATCTGATATAAATGAGAACCTATCTATCAGTGTGATCATGTTCGGAAGACAAGCTTGTCAGTTCTCAAGGAAAAACAATACATCATCAGCATAAAGGCTTATCTTTTGTCTCAATTTTCAGCTTTTTTGCATTTGCATTTTGTTGAATTGCTGCTGCTAGTGGCTCAATAAAGATGACAAAAAGTGAGGGAGTGAGTGGGCAGCCCTATCTGGTGCCCCTCTGCCAACTGAATCTTTGGGAGGTAAGATTGTTTGTCCTAATACGTTCATTTGAAGAACTGTGTAGTGTTTTGATCATGTTTGTGAAGGATGAACAAAATCCAAATTTGTTCAGAACTGCTCTGCTTTCTTTGCTTAATGTGTGTCTACCTGCCAGCAGAATTTTTTTTTCAATATTTCACTTGTTTCCTGTTTTTTTTTAAAGTTATTTCCTCATGTGGCTTTGTGTGGTTTTACTTCCCTCGTTTGTTCCTTATTTTTTTTAAATAAACGGAATTATCTTGAATGAGTTCACATGTGACTTATTATCTCTTATCTTGTGTATGTGATTTGTGTGTTCTTGGGTCTCCTGCTGGGCCCTGTACTATGAATTGAATTCAACAAACCCAGGATATCGTTTCTTTATCTGTCTTCATCAGCAATCAGGCTAAGCAGTCACACAATGGTTGATATCAACTTGATAAATCAACCCAGTGCTTCCCAAGGGGTAGGGCTGGAAAACTTATTTTGCAAAGAAAAATTTACTTATATTGTGAAAGGAAAGTGTGTGAAAGGAAAAATGTTAAAAGCTCTCTATAAATATGTGTGCACTTTAAGTACTTTGGTTAGTAAGACTGTAAGACCTGATATATTAATAAAATCTTGCCTAGTCAGGAAGGAAAGCTGGCAAAAATGCTGAGTAATTGAACAGACTTATCACAGCATGTCATTAAGACATGGGGGAATCTGATGGATTACAGTTCTCATTCCATTATATTAATATTTAGATGTGGGTAAGACATTTTCAGTTTTCATTTTTCAGTAACTACAGCAAGGGAACTGCTCTAGATTTGTTTGCAGCCAGCAGGCAAGAAAAGGAATAAAGCTGCATTGATTGATGTTCATCAAGGAAAGACAAAGAATTTAGCCTGTTTTCCTATCCGCGCTGGATGTGTGTGGATCCAGGAACGGTGCTGCTATTTTTCAGCTATTTGATCAGTCAGTAGGCAGGGATTTTTGTGTCTGGTGATCGTTAATCTGGAACATAACCTGCTTTAAAGAAGTGAACTATCTTCATTAGATTAACCATGAAGTTAGCTGGCTAAGCCACTGAATTTCCTTGATACTGGCAGCCAGTTTTTCTGTTTCCTTATTATTATTATTATTATTATTATTTTACAGCCATAATGTGCTTTCATTAAAGGCACATTCATGACTATGCAGTCCTCAATGACCTCCTTCCTATAATGCGGTGTGCCACTGTGTTGCTCTTCTTGTTTCTTTTTTCTTCTTTTTGTTTTGATTTTTTTATTGTATGTTTTTATGAATAGGCTGTGTTTTACTGTTTGATGTATTTTGATCATATGGTATGATCATATGGCATATGGTATAAATGTTGCAGTGTGCAGCATGAGCTTGACTCATGCTACATGTACACATACAAAGAGTCATCTTGGGGGTAAAAATATATATGTTTTTTAAATTAATGATTTAGCTGCTAGTGTATTTAATGTTAATACAGTCTTGTTTGCTGTTTTAGTGTTTAAGCCAAGATAATGGCCTACGAGCTCTGTCATCTTATTTAGTGCAGCGATAGCAGTTGCAGGGGTGTTTTCATCTATCTTCTCGTAAAATACATTTTCCATAAATGCTGACCTTCTTTATCAGATGGTATATTTTTTATATTGGAGACTGAGGATCAGGATTAGATCAGGATTAGAGTAGTTTCATATCTGAATGTTATTTTTACACATACAGTCTTTTTTTGAATATTAAACCATACTGTATTAACAACTTAGTTATAATTTCAAGACAACTTATTTATGTCTTCATTTTTGAAGCTAAACTGTGGCTCATGAACTGCGGACAGGCCAGTCTGAACTGTTGAGAGGCTCACATTACTGCTGTCCGCCTGGCTCAGTCATATGGCGTGTTATGCAGAAGAATGCATGGTTCAGTGGGTTAGCATCATATGTCATATGGTGAACTGAGCTCTGTGAGATGAACTGAGCTGTGCCTGTAGACACGAACACTCACCCTGTGGCAGAGAAAGGCCAGTTGGGGTTGTTGCTGTGGGGGTTGAGGAGGAACTTGTGTTATACTGTGTGATATCTTACTCTTAAGTTTATTATGTTGCTGTTAGGATATATTTTAGGACCCAAATATGCAATGTAAGCATGTGTAACTGTGAGTCCTTTATGCATGATGTGGTGTACCTAAGAGGATAGGTGTGAAGTAAACATATTAAATCCATATAAGATTCATGCACGCTATTAGACAAGGAAAAATGATACAGTAAGACTCTTTACAGCACAATAAGATGAGTCAGAGATATTTATGGTCATCCCCAAAGGCCTCTTTCCTTGCTCTCTTTCTCTCATTCTCTCTCTCCCTCTTTCTGTTTCTGCTCACCGTTGCTGATGAATGAATAAATTGCTGGTTAATTGAGAGGGAACGGTTATCATTTGCTATTATATTTAACATGCTTTCACGAACCAGGAAGTGGTAATTTGCATGCCTTTACTGTAGCTTTGAACGCTGAAATTATTCTGAAAATGTTTTTAATATCTTTACAATTATTACCCAATTACTGATGTTGACCACACAGGTGAAAATAGAATATATTCTCAATGTTATTCTCATATGTGTCCATATCATGCCGTGGGGTTTATTTTTTTTTTGCCCACTTCAGAGCACGTGAATATTTTTTATTTATATGTTCTTGCTAACCAACAATAGAGAAGCACAAGAGCATTTTACAGACTGCTATTTGCTGCCTCTAAAATTGTTCACTTGCCTCTCTGTCACTTTCCTTCCATCCTCACATGAATCGTTCTGTTCTCTCTGCTCCCTGTGGCCTCAGCATGCTCTGTCATAGAGGCAGCGGCCGTAAGCTTAACTCAACCTTTTACTTCAGTAACAAAGACAACCATGTCTCTTTTTCTGGGCTAAGTGCTTCTCACAATCTACAGTAAACTGTTGGGAAAACGAGCCCTGCAGCCCACAGTACTCCTGTATTTCTCGTGTCCACAGAGTAAGGGATTAAAGACTCCCTCGGGCACAAGACATTATTATGCATATTATAATATATATGTGTGTGTGTGTGTGTGTGTGTGTGTGTGTGTGTGTGTGTGTGTGTGTGTGTGTGTGCATTTTTCTGCATTGTGTTAAAAGTTAAATTCCTGTTTGTGAAACATTTAGCGTAGTGCTGTACTGACTGGAAGATATTTTGAATACCAGGCTGTGACCGGCCTCATGCATAAATGATGTAAAGGGCCCTGATTTCACATCTTAGCAAAGGTGCTAGGACCGTCTTAGACTGAGCTGTGTCCACCCCCATTTTCACACACATCTCGCTGCCTAAAATGCACACACCACCTTTGCCTGTGCCTCTGTCAGATTCCCTCCCGGTTGACCTCAACCTGATGGCTTAATGTTCCTGTGTTCTCTCTGCCTTTGAAAGAATCGGAGAAAAGCGCACTGCTGAGTTGCATCACTATTTCTAATCTGTACATACCCTCTAAAAACACAGGTTTTGTTCAAGGTGTGTTTGTCCCTTTTTTAACCTCTTTTTTATTCTTCACGCCTTGAGAGCTGGCTTCCCTTTAGTTCAGCTCAGGGAATCGGTTTTAACCGTTTTTAGTTTCGCTCTTCGCAGCAGACGTGGTAGAAACAGAGGTGATTTCCACAGTCATAAATGGCTGCGGTTTGATGGAAAAAACTGTTTACATTGTTTCCACGTGCAAAAGTTTTCCAGGTTTGATCATGTTATAGCAATAAAGAAAATTAAAGTGGAGTATTTTTTTTTTTTAAATCTACTGACATTTGATTAAAAACTAATTTGGTCACTAAATGGGTGCTACTAAACAACCTTGTTTTTCATCAAGGACAGTGTGAGCATTGAAACATATATTGACACTCTTGTCTTTTTTATCTGTCGCTTCTTGTGTCGATGTGGTTAATGTGGTTTTCACAGTATTCCTGTCAAATAAAGGCGAAAATGCCAACAATAAGAATCTTAAAAGGAATAAAATCAGGACATGGTGGGATGCTGTTGTTGTGGTTAAACAGCATTGCTTTGTGCTTTGAATGGGTGTTTTTTATCATTCGATTTTTAAATATAACTAAAAATCTAAATATGGCGCTGGCACACTGCAGTTAGTCAATCTATTGTATAATGGAATTTCTAAAAACCTGGTTATTTTTTGTCCTGGTGTATCAGTTCAGTGCCTACTGATACATTCATCAAAGTAAAGGGCAAAGAGAGGAAGAGTACTGCTTTGGGAGGAATATTGTGATTGTAAATATTATTATAAGTCAACTGTAATAGTACAGTGTTAGAATGATTTTATTTTAAAAAGTTTATTACATTTCTTTAATGATTTCTTCTACAAAAAGGCTTTTTCTTATTGTTCTTGCTCAGCAGTAATACAGAGCTTTATTTATCCATTAATAGTCTTTGTCTTTGCATCCATTCCTGTGCCTGTGTGTGCTGAATATGAAAACACTTTGCTTATACTTTTTTTATGGTAACTCCTTATATTCTTTCCTTTTTTGTGTTTATGCAGGAAACAGTTGAGTATGCCTTCCTCATCATTTTCACAATTGAGACCTTTCTGAAGATTATCGCTTATGGCTTGGTGATGCACCAGAATGCGTATGTGAGAAACGGCTGGAACATGCTGGATTTCGTCATTGTGGTGATCGGGTAAGTCAAACATAAGGTAAAATTGCGTGCGTGAGATTCATAGCTGTGTTTTGACAATGCAAAGCGTTCTGCTCACTGTAAAAAGTAGCTTTAATACATTCGTGGCACGTATAGCCTACGTATGTCTTGTATTGGCCAAATATTCTCTCTGATGCTCCACATTAAACCCTGCACTGTTACACTAAAATGCTGGCACAGCTGAGAACTACACAGGGCTCTGTTCTAAACATCTAGGGTGAGGACACGGTGAAGAGCTGCAGCTTTGGCACCACACTCACAACTCTGCACAATCCACCTGTGCCAATTAGGCACTCATTACTGACTTTCCAAACAAATGAGCACTTACAGCAGCACCTATCACAGTCATGTGTGCTTATTTTTTGGCATTATGTGATACAGTAAACTGCCTGTCGCAAACCCCGGTGAACCACGTTTGTATTATTCATTTCAAACTCTCCTCTAAAAACACACTCTGAAAACATGCACTCAAAATGAATACTGCACCTCTTCTGTAAATCGTCAAAGTCGTTTTTAAGGGTAAAAAACTGCTGTTGCTGACAGGTAAGAGGGCCCAAACCTTCATTAGCATTAGAGTAAATAAGGAAAAACCAGAGTTCGTACAAGTCTAATGAGTTTCTTAGCCAAGTTTTCTTATCATTTCTTTAAGTAGTCTTCAGGAATAATAATCCAGGCTCCTGGAAGGAAATTCAAGGCTTCCTTTTGTTTCATGCGCAGTCAAGATAATCCCATACTTTTATTCTACTATTATATTCTGTCAAACTGTGTTATTTTGGGCATTTTCCATCGATTCAACACTGGTTAATCTCTTCAGCAAGCTGTTTTATTACATTTTGTGAACGATTAATAGGTCAGTGTTAAGTGGCTTAGAAAAAAAACTCTATACAAGGACTGAATATGAGTGGAAAAAGCAGCCAATGTCTGCTGATTTTAATGTTTTAGCCATATTTTCGATTCTAATCCAAAACTTGATCAGCAGCTTCTAATGACTACATTTATGTGGGGGGAAATATTTCAGCACGAAAGCCATCAAAGCTATACAAGTCCATTTTTTTGTGAAGTAAGTGCCACCTCTTGGTGACACGCTACAATAGATTGAAATTGATGTGCTCATAGTGGAAAGTAGGTACACCCAGGAGAAGGAAAGGCGACTCCTAGTCGACTGTCAGCTGGCTGGGGGTGGAAGTTGTACTGTAAGTGGCTGTGTTTGTATTTATATAGCATCTTTGAGGTTCTGCAATGCACCTTACAATTTCTGCTTTTCATTCACTCGCACACTACTGTCACCAGTAGCGATAGAGCTGCCAAGCAAGATCCCCTCATGCCACTGGGAGAAACTGTGGGTTCAGTGTGACGCTGAAGGAGAAAGACTGACACACCAACCATACATCACCGAAATGTTGCAGCTCTGTTCTTTTATTTATTTTGCACTTTTCGTGAAACTATTTAGGTTCACTTATGTTTTCGTCATTTAATGTTTTTAATGAGCTTATTCTGGGCCTCACTTTGCAGACCAGGTCACAAGGTTTAGTTGCTTTTAGTCTCCTTTTAGGATTTTTGCTTTGACTTGTTATACAGTAGATACAGTTTATAATGTCTGTTAGAGGTGAAGTCAGTATTAAAGCTAAAGTTGCTTAAGCCTCTGCTCCAAGTGGCCAAGTGCTAATAGAGACCCTCATACACCCACAGTATATGACCCAGAAAAGACAGAGAGAATAAATCAGAGCTTTACCACCACTGGAGTGAGTCATCATCTCTCCATACTTCATCGCTTCTCCAACACTCCCTCCCATCTTTCCCTCTCCTCTCACTGACTGTCTTTCTCTCACACTGCTCTGCTTTGTCTCTGCAGCTTGTTCTTATTACTGCCCCCTTCCATTTTCATATCTCATATAGTTCATGCTTTACACCTCCCCACCTCACTCTGCCCTCATTCCTATCTCCTGCACACTCTCCTCATGTTATCTTCAACCTTATCTCAGCTTCTTCTTTTTTTTGCCCTCCTCTATCTTCCCTCCTCTCTCTCCTCCCTTTTTCTCTCCTCTAATACACACAGTCCACTGGGTAGCTGGGTCAGATCGCTGTCTGTATGCTGCATGCAGGGTTGATCTGCCATCCACTCAAATGCAAAGACGGCTGTCCCAACTATTAAGAGTGACTGCAGCTTCTGAAATGTGAAATGACACATTTAAAACATTTGTGTCAGTTTCTAATGAAAATGTTCACAGTTCCATCATCAGCATGTTTGTGTGTCCTCTATTTATGCTTTAGTAATATAGCAAAGTAGGTAATGTTCTGGTTTAATAAAGTTTTAAAAATGCACTTTATGAAAGACTAGCACACTTTTCATAGAGAGAAAATTCTGTAAAATATCTAAGATTTTTAATGTATAATCTAACACTGAAAAACCCACATTTGTAACCTTTATTTAACCAGGAAGTAAATCTTCTTAGATTATGAATCTTCTATTAACTCTCATGGGCTGACAGACACATTAACCTAACGTGTTTTTCAATGGTGGGAGAAACTCGAGCTCCTGGAGAAAACCTATGTAAGGACCGGGAGAACATGCAAACGCCACACAAAAGCATCCTGCACAGGTTTGAACCCAGGACCAGCTGGCCATGAGGCAAGAATGCAAACCGCTGAGCCAATATAGTGGCATCAAAGCTACAGAATGAATTTCTACAGCTGCACTGACAATGGATAAACTGATGGATTGGAAGGGATCACTGATGATGACTAATCCACAGAAAACACATGCCTGCCTTTATCTCTTCTGATCTATCTATCCTCCACTTTTCTGCTTTGTTTTTTTATTCCACAGCTGCAACAGCTGTTTTAGTACATATTAACCTGAGTTTTGTCTTAGCCACAGCAGACAGAAAAAGTTAACCACTAGGTGGTGAACACACTGGATCAGATAAGGTAAATATATAAGCTACAGAAATCCCTGTGATTTATTATGTATTAAATCAAAGCTTGTACTAAGTTGAAAAGATTTTTGGCACTGACAATGTTGATCCTGCAGAATATTTTAAGTATTGGGATGTGCATTATTAAACAGTTTTCCGGATATTTTTAGGCACTGGCAGCACTTGGATATGGTTAGGAAAAGATTGTGGTCTGCTTTATTAAAATGTCCATCTTAAGCTTTGAGCCCACTCTGAGTTCATAAATGTTGCATTTGATTAAAAAACAAAACAAAAACAAAATGCTGAACCTGAATGTAATCCGGACAGCGATTGTGATGCACCTAAAAATGATTTTGTACAGAAGCACATTTCTAGGAGGCAGGCTTGACTTGTGATTTGTTCCAGATGTGCTTAAACCTGTAAAGCCAATCTAATGGCGCTTTGAATAACAACTGGAGACACTGGGAAAACACCTCCTTCAAATAATCCGATTCACAGAAACCTTCTGAATTACTTTATGAAAGCAGAACTGAAGTATGTTCAGCGAAAAGGGGTCGATATGTGAAGGAGGGTTTTCTTTTGAGCATGACTTGATGACTAATAAAACCCCCAGTGGCAGGCGGTCAGTCTTGCAGCTGTGACTCAGTATAACATAAGTCTGAGCAGACTGTGCTTAAAGGCCATCAGAACTCCTTCCAGCGCCTATCGGCAGTTTCATCCCCTGCTTTTAGTCCGCAGCTTTGATGTAATGTGTTGAGATGATTTCCCTCTTGGCTAGGTGAGGAATGTCTATCTGACTGTAATGAAGGGTCCTCTTTCTTGGGGAGGGATTCGGTCACTGCTTATTTTACATTGTAACCTTGGAGGGAGGCGGTTCCTATGGTACACCAGATGTCTTCTGATGCATTCTGGGGCAAAGTCTAGTTGGCCAGTCATGGCCTTTAAAAGTATGTCCCTTCATATCTAAATTTTAGCTGCTGCTTCAAAAATGCAAATGTATGTGTCTTTGATTTTTAAATACATTGAAATTACTTTATATTTGATTGTGAAATGGTTTAGGAAGCACAGGAACTCAGCCACAGTGTCAGACCTCGTAAAGTTACGAAGCGGGGTTGCCAAGTGCTGAGGCACATAGCGTGTAAAAGTCTGCTGAGTCAGTAACTGCTTCATGGCATCGGTTTCTATGGCTGAGCAGCTCCTTTAGGTCTAATGTGTAGGTGTATTTTCACGAAACGAATATCCATTTGTCTGTCTCTTGATATCTTAATAGTTGCTATGTGATAATAAAGCAAACTACATCCTGATGATCAAGGAAAATAAGTCATTTTGTTCATTTTTCTGACTTAATAATTCTAAAAGTTAAAGGTCTTTGGTCACAGAGTCATTTGGCCGGGTTGCCAAAACAAAATAAAACAAAACAGTGGCTTTTACTTGTTAAAGGTTTCAGACTCCTTTTAGTCCAAGTGCATCCTGCTGATTCCCGTATGGTTTGTGGGTGGCTGTAAAGTAAACTGATGGAGCTACGTAATAGTTTCACAGCTAAATGATACTTTGAGGGACCAAAAACAGCAAAGTGAAAAGCTTTCAGCCAGGCAACATTTTTAATGTCACAAATGCTTGTTGGAGACCTCAGATTGCCTTGATGTCATTACTGATGTGAATGCAAGTGTGCAACAGCTTCGTTTTACTCGTGTTCATGATCATTTGTTTCTTAATTAAAATAGTTCATCAAAGAGTGAAAACAGAACAGAATGAAAACTGGCTAATCTATAATAATGTTAAGATTTAAAGCATTGCAATCTTCTTTTTACTTTCTGAATTCATTATTGAACCAAATTAATAAGTCTTTTAATTCATCTTTATATGCTGTTCGATGAAGATTGTTGGGACTATTCAATTAGTTTTATTCATACAGCACCAAATCACAACAAACAGTCACTTTGTTGTAAGGTAAGGACCCTACAATAACTACAGAGAAAACCCAACAGTCAAAACGACCCCCTGTGAGCAAGCACTTATCCTGTGCAAGTGGCTAATGTACGTTTTTCTCTCTGTTTTCTAAAAGACTCTTCAGTGTTGCATTGGAGCTTTTGACCAAAGAAGAAAAGGTAGAAGGTGACGGAGAAGAGATCCATCCGTCAATGCATGGGCACGGGGGTAAGCCCGGTGGATTTGATGTTAAAGCCCTTCGAGCCTTCCGCGTGCTGCGCCCCCTGCGGCTGGTCTCAGGAGTACCCAGTAAGAGAATTCTTCAGCTCCTCAAATAGGCAGCCCTTATTAAGTAAATGTACATATTTTTTGTATCTATTGTGCAACGATCTTAGTCTTTCTTTGCAGAAAAATACAGGGTGAGGTTAAACACTTCAAGTTCAAATGGTCCATGTGCGGTCCCTAACGACTGTTTTCTTAAAGCATCTGTTCAGCATGTACATCAGCAACCACGTGACTTCAAGTAAAGCTAATTGAGATCAAGATCCTTCTGGAACCATGAGTGTTATTTTTTGCCTTAAGAACAGGCGAAAAGAATAGCAGAATTGGTAGTTTGTGTAACCAGCTTTTTCTTTCCATTCAGTAATATGAAGTAGAGCCAGGCTTTGTGTAAAGTGTTAGTTTTCCTCTTTGCTTAGGTTTACAGGTGGTGTTGAACTCCATCATTAAAGCCATGGTCCCTCTCCTGCACATTGCCCTCCTGGTCTTGTTTGTCATTATCATCTATGCTATTATCGGCCTGGAGCTGTTCATCGGTAAAATGCATGCAACCTGCTATTTCCCTGGTGCAGGTAAGCACTTTTGATATAAGAGATTTTTTTTAAAGTAAGAAAGAGTTGATGTCATTGCATCTAAGCTGTGAAAAGAATCTGCACAGACTATTCTGCATGAACAGCATGTTAAAGGTGGACAGTTTTGCCAAATGGCTGTGCAAAGAATATTTGATCAAGACAGGTTAACAAACAGTACAACTTTATTTCTATATATTATATACTCCATGCCTCTGTTCTGTGTCAAACTGACATGATTTTCATGCTGTTGAGAGCTGTGTCTGTTGCTGTGATGTCGACATCACGCTGCAGTTTTCAGTGACTTTTCAGACTCGACAGTGTCCGAGCTCAAAGGCGGTGCATTGGTCAGGAACATGCGTGCCGTTTTTTCCGTCATTCACGGGGTTGTGCACTGTGAATTCATCCCCCTGGGTCAGACTGCCAACCCAGAGTTCTACCATAGCATCCTGAGCATCTCAGAGACAGGCAGCAGAAATGGCCTGAATTCTAGAAGATGTCATTAAAAATGAATGATGACTTCAAATCACATCAGGGGTCCCAAAATCAACATTGATTTGGTTTTCTTCCTTAAACCTCTCTTGCAGAATTGAAATAAACTCATAATTTACACAAAAATGCATGACTGATATGTTCCTGCTTTATGATCGATGTAGAGCTAGCCTCTAAGTGTCTGGAGTTTCCAAAGGGTAATAAATGAGATGAATATAGTAGAGAAACAAAATGTTATTTTTCTGCACGTTTATAATAGTTTGTCAAATGAATTTTAGGGAGATTTTTGCAGAGGGAAATAAGTCTTTGGTGGAACTCCTGGGAACCTAAAACCTGACACAAAACTATAACTGAATATTAATTTCATGTAGGAAATCAGAATCCAAAGTTTTGGTTTATCTTATTGATAATGTATTGCATTGCAATATTGCAATGCATTTTTTGTATTATGAAAGGAATTTGTGAGATAAATGCAGTGGAGGAAATATGTTATTTTCCTCTAAAATATGCTGACAGTTTAGTTTAAAATAAAGCAAGGCAGCATTCTCCTCGCAGATGAAAAAGAAGGACGTCACATCAGGTAAATGAAAAGAACAAGATGGCTGCTAAAGACATGGTATTTGCTATAATCGAAGTGCTATTAGTGATACAGTAGGGTTAGTACATTTACGTAACATCTAGAAATCCTACAGTTAAGACTATCTTTCTGGGTTCTAAAAGCAATTATGTTAACAATCGGATGATTTGAAACTCTCTTTCCGTAGATGTGATAGCAGAAGAGGAATCAGCTCCATGTGCGATCTCAGGGCATGGGCGCCAGTGCCCCATCAACGGCACGGAGTGCAGGGAAGGCTGGCAAGGTCCCAACGGTGGCATCACCAACTTTGACAACTTTCTGTTTGCCATGCTGACAGTGTTTCAGTGCATCACCATGGAGGGCTGGACTGACGTGCTGTACTGGGTGAGTCTCTCGCTCTGTCCACTCAGTTCAATAACCTGCGACTGTCACATTTATTCAGCTTAAATGTCTCCTCAAATCAAACACACGCCACCGATGTGACTGACAGTTTGATGATGAAGCTGCTGATAATTTCCTGCGGCGGCTCTTACCGCTCTGATATGATTGATTGGCTAAATGATTAAATTCAATCAACAACTCATCAAATAAAATGATACTGTCCTGACAATGGCATCAGTGCTCCTAAGACTTGCTCTCTGTTCCTCCTTTCTAACAGTTTCTGCCTTTAACAACTTATTTCACCCTTTTTTTCTCTTCATTTCTTCTTCCTTTCCCTTTCCCCTTCCTCTCCTTTCTCTGCGGTGACTGATCCGATCCTGCAGATGAACGATGCCATGGGCTTTGAGCTTCCATGGGTGTACTTTGTCAGTCTTGTGATCTTCGGCTCCTTTTTCGTTCTTAACCTGGTTTTGGGTGTGTTGAGCGGGTAAGCGCCATCTTCTCTTTGCAAACAGAGGCCCTCTGCTTGTTTGGAAGCAGAAGGTCCTCTGTTTTTGTCCATGTTTGTTGACGGGCTGCTTTTGGCTTCTGTAGGTCAACGACGCCATTGGATGGGAAACACCGTGGATTTATTTTGTCAGTCTGATTATACTGGGCTCCTTTTTCGTGTTAAACCTTGTGTTAGGTGTGCTAAGTGGGTAAGAGGCATCTTTTGCAGTGGGTTTGGTCTGCAGTGTGCAAAGTGCATGTACTCTGGGTTTGCTGTGTACCGTGGCACTAGTAAATGTGTTTGGGAAACTAGTGCACCAGAAATGCACAAATCGTTACACAAACATTTTAAAATATTCCAGCAGTAAATAGCTAGTCTATATTCGAGTGTATTTTCTTTTTTAAGTACTAGTCTCTGACCTCTGTTGATGTCAAATATATAACATCCTTTCCACGGCAACTGCAAAGTGAGCGTTTCTTTCCCCACCCCCTCGACAGCCCACCCAACCTCCTGTGAAAGAAATTAATCTTATTCCTCGCCCTTCACTCCCTCTGCACGCCTAAGCTCTCTCAAACCTCAGTTTGCTTTCCTTGCTCTGTGGAGTGGGGGTTGGGGTGTTACAGTAGAACTAACTATGGGTGGTTGACCAACAAGCAAAGCCTGTTTTTTTCTAAAGAAAACAAGGTTAACTATCAGTGTCAACTACCTTTAAACAGTTTTACCTGTGCTACTTTGATGGCTTCTTCTCTTTGAATGTTTTCACTTTTTTAGTCACATATGTGACTTTATAGCAGCTTAAATACAGGTTATTCTATGTAATAAGAAAATCCCACAGTGTATGGTGTATAGTGGCCCTTCAGTATTGTAGTTTTAAGGCCCATTGTCTTATAGAAACTGTGCAAATGCTGCAGTTCTCTTGAAACCATCTGTCTACCTCAATTGCCTTTTCTGTAAGATTAAGATGCTCGCCTGACGGATACACTACTGTACTGCTGGGCTCTAAATATAGCACTGTGTCGTCTCTTAAAGGCGCACATCTCCCTCCAGTGGCAGCATTTCTGAAAAACACAGAGATTGAGGTTGTGAGTGAAGCATGTGGAAAACAGTGTAAACACATATGCAAGAAATCATACACAGGATGTTTTTATTCTGTGTCTTACAGAGATGGTTTGGAGTAGCATGACAGGATCTTTTTTTCTGTTTGGTGTGAAACTATTTTGTGTTGTGTAATTTTCTCTGTTTTTAATTCATGCATTGCTGTGTATTTGTATGTGTTTGTGTGTGTGTTTTTTTTCCATGTGCGTTTCTCTAAACCCAGAGAGTTCTCCAAGGAGAGAGAAAAGGCCAAAGCTCGCGGAGACTTCCAGAAGCTGCGTGAGAAGCAACAGCTGGAGGAGGATCTGAAGGGTTACCTGGACTGGATCACTCAGGCTGAAGACATCGACCCCGACAACGAGGACGAGGCAGACGAGGAGAGCAAGCGTAACCGTAAGCGCCGTCTGACCCTCTCCTGTTGTGCTGTGGTTAAAGCTACGCCGCCATCACAAGAGCCCTTCAATGCAAATAACTGATTGAAGCTACTCTTGAAATGTCAAGGATAAATATCAAGCAGTGTGCATCATTACTGGCTTGAGAGTGTTGCAATTTCTGCAGTTACATGTTTTTTTTTATTAAAAAATATATAAAGTAATGAAAATAAAGAAATATAAAGAAATATTTTGACATTCTTTAGATCCGAATTAGAGCTTTTCCGGCACTTATTTAGGTGTAAAGTGCTCTATTTTTCATATTGCCCCAGATAACTGGTCAATTATGTTGAGACGTATTGAGAACAGATAGAGGGGGTATTAATTAGGAAAAAAATTTATTAATAATCTAACACATCATTTAAGTCCTCTCCGCTTTTTAGTCCAGTGATTTTGCTCGAACCTCAGCAATCAAGCCGCAAGAAAGCCACCAGAGAATATAAACCCGCAGCAGCGTAATGCATCATGGAAATCTTAATTAGGTCTGATTAAGCCTTTTTTTTTTTAAACCAATTTTCAAAAATGGTCCTGAAAGCAGAAGCAGATGAGGCAAGTCGATCAACCATGCCACAAAATAAAAAAATAGCAACACATACAACATGTAATCATTTTAAAATAATTCCAATTGAACATTTCTTTACAGTTGAATGTGTAGCTCGATCATCAACAATGTGTGTGCTGCTGTATAGTCTACCTGCTGGGTAAAAACTGGACGTAATGGGCTAGTTTTCCCTCCAGCCTCCACGTTTGTCACTGATGGAAGTGGAGCACGCCGTAAACGCCACTGGAATGTGTCTGAGAAGGAAAAAAAATAAGAACATATTACTCGGAGCAGTAGAAAAAAAAAAAAACTTAATCCAAATCCTCTTTATATAAGCAGCACACATGAGACAGAAAAGAAAACCTGCAACTGCTTCACCTTAGAATTCGAGCTTGGTTTTTCTATTTTTTGCTCGTTGTCTACTCATTATGATTTCCCTGCATTCTATATGTGCTTCCTCTGTATACTGCTGCCTCTCCCACCAGTTGTTCCCCTCCAATTTCCAGAACAGCATTTCCCTATAAATTTACCAGAAAGCAAGAAAATCCAAGTTAGCTGTGCTTTATCAGGAGGAGGAAAGTCCATGCTGCTATTCTTTAACATCCATCCTGGCTTTTAGTGTCTGTCCACGAAACATGAGCCCCTACTAACATGTTCAGAGGTAAATGCTTTAATTTGCATGGTAACATGTTAGTACAGGGCGCCGTCACCTTCAGATGCTTCCTTTGACTAACAGCTCTCGATGTTGTTCTTCTGCCCTCCTCAGTGTCTGCAGTTTGGCTCCTGCTGCTCTTGTCGTTGTTGAATATTGATATTTTGAAAACTGTTGTTGTCCTGTGGTGCTTGTCTGCTCTGACCCATTTTGATAGCAGCCCATTCTCGCCCCCCATGTCCCTCTGCTGTGCCGTTGTGTCTGAATGCATTGGCTTGCATGCATTACACATGAAGGGGTGACTCTGGCTGACCTTACTGAGAAGAAGAAAGGAAGGTTTGGGTGGTTCAGCCAGTCGTCCGACACTCATGGTAAATCCTGTGGTTTCCCTCCAGTGTTCTCTAGCTATTGTGTGTGTTTGTGTGTGTGTGTGCATGTGGGTTTTATGCTCAGACTGATCAGATACAGAAAAGTGTGCTCATATTTTATCAAAATATTAATACTAGGCTTTTTTTTGTTGCAAAGATAAAAAAATACATTGCCATATTTATAATATTGCCAGGCAGTAACATATTACTGGCAAATTTAGATTAATGAGTCTGTGGCTTTGTGTGTGTATGTGTGTGTACATGTGAAACCTGACAAAATATCCCATCACATTGTGCTTTACAATTGTGTTTTACCTGTTGTGTCTAAACATTTCAGCCTTCTTAAGTTTCTCACTTCCTAAATAAAACCCCTGCCTTTTACCTATTAAGCCGGTCCCATATGGAAGAGAGGTGCAGCTGTGTTTGATAGCAGCCGCACCCCGTTTCCCTCCCATGTTCCATTTCAAATCCAGGAGCTCAGTGTGAAAATAGGAAACAGGGTTAAACCCAGATCACTACTCCAGCAGTCAGCACTATTTTCAGAGCCGAGAGCTGTCCGACCACTTAGGAATCAAAGCCGGCACGTCTACATAAGCTAAGCAGGAGAGCACACCACGCTCACTCACACGAGTTAAAGCACTGAGACATTTCACACAGTTAATCATCATCAGTCCGCACACGCAGTCTTTCCGAAGTGCTGGCAGTAGTTTGAGTGTAGCATTTCAGAGACGGTTTAAAGAGCTCTGTCTTCCTCTCTCGGCTCCCTTCTTCTCTCTGCTCCTCGTTGTCTGCATCAGTCAGCCCTCACGTAGCAGCTGTCCACTCGCCTGACCCATGTCAGCTCACTCTCAGCACTTGGTAAATGATACTGATGATGACAGTGATGCAGAGCTGTGGAATTTAGCACGTCCCCTGCATTGAGGTAGTATTGTAATTGCACCGTGGTTCTGGAGTTTAAAAATCACCTTTTAACAAGTTTTGTTCACCTGAAAAAAAGTTTTTGGAATTATCTTTGTCTATGTGTTTTGTTTGAATATCTGCATTCTTGTTGATGAAATGATGAGAACTTTTAGACTTCCTGCCCCCTGGGATGCGATGTGCCATTCTAAAGAATCCTCTATAATTGCAAATTGCATATAGTTTGATTATATATACACATTTTTTAAATATACTACTTTATTTGCTGCTACAGCAAGTGTTCCGGCCAGTGAAACAGAGTCTGTGAACACGGAGAATCAGAACGGCGAGGATGAGAAGACGCCGTGCTGCGGTCCTCTGTGGTGAGAACTTTGCACTACAAAACCTCATTTGAAAACAAGAGCAGTGCTGCAGGATAATGTTACATTACTGCACATCGGATTCCTTCTGGTTTCCATGTCTCACAGTTTCTGCCAGCATAGTCATTTTTCAGCATCAGTGCCTAATTTATGTTGTCATGTGCACTTAAAGAAAACTGGTAAACTGTATAACTTAGCAGCTGCACACTTTATGGGTTGATGTCTGTTAACTACATACTAATAACACGATTCTGCTTCAAGCTACATGTGTCAACTTTGACTTCTTCTTCTTTTCAGTCAAAAAATTTCAAAGTCAAAGTTCAGGTCAGTATATTTGTGGATATGAATGTCTCAATAATGCATGCAGTTGTTAATATATAGTTTTTGCCTGCATTCGATTATACAGATTTTTCTTTTGCTTGGCTTTTCTTTTGCTGTATTTTTAATGAGATGTTACAGGGAATGATAAATCAACAACTTTTATATAGTCAGCATGTGCTATAAGGTATTTTTAGAGAATAGGCTTACACAGTACTTTTCACCTCATTTACTGTACTGTATGACTTGCAAAAATGCATTGATGCAGTCCCCCGTGGGCATTCGCCCATACTTCACTGCCTTCTTCTTACTGTGCACACTTTAGAGATGCACACTTTCAAGATTTCCTTAAAAATACACAACAGTGATGAGCTTGTTCCGTTGTTTTGACGTTTTAATCTACGTGACTGCATCTTGTGTTCTTTTAAAAAAACATTTATTTGCAAACGGAGCCACACAGCTTCTTTTTACTGAGATTGTTCTTCTCTTACTGCAGTCGGCGCTGGCGCCGCTGGAACAGGTTCTGCCGCAGGAAGTGCCGGTTAGCTGTCAAGTCAGTGCCTTTCTATTGGCTGGTCATCATCCTTGTGTTCCTCAACACCCTAACCATATCATCAGAACATTATAACCAGCCATTGTGGCTGACACAGGTGCAAGGTATGAATTACACTGCAGCGTGGAATAAAGACTAAAGACTAAATTAATTTAAATGTAATGTGTTTATGCAAATAAGATAAAGCCAATAAGCAAATTCTATTTTGCAATATTAATACACTTTCCTCTGCTTTTCAGATGTGGCCAACAAGGTGCTGCTAGCCCTGTTCACGTGTGAAATGTTGGTAAAGATGTACAGTCTCGGGCTACAAGCTTATTTTGTTTCGCTGTTCAACCGCTTTGACTGCTTTGTTGTGTGTGGAGGAATCACTGAAACCATCCTGGTCGAGCTGGAAATCATGTCCCCCCTCGGTATCTCCGTGTTCCGCTGTGTCCGCCTGCTGAGGATTTTCAAGGTCACACGGTGAGACCGTCAGCACGCTGTGCGTTCGCGCTCGTGAGTTCGCAGTCTCGTGCCCGCGGTGTTCGATTAAAACCCCGCCTGTCCCGCCTCTCTCTTCTGTTTAGACACTGGCAGTCTCTGAGCAACCTGGTGGCATCGCTGCTCAACTCCATGAAGTCCATCGCTTCCCTGCTTCTGCTGCTCTTCCTCTTCATCATCATCTTCTCCCTGCTGGGCATGCAGGTGTTTGGTGGAAAATTTAACTTTGATGAAACCCAGACAAAGAGGAGCACCTTTGACAACTTTCCCCAAGCCCTGCTCACAGTGTTTCAGGTATTACTGACATCCAGTAACAGCACATCACTGCCGAACCCATCTGAGTGTCAGACACCAAATATTCAGTATTTCAGTGTTGGTGTACTGAGATGAAAACATGCTGAACATGCACATAATATCAGAGAAGCTTGTTTTTTTATACAGACGTAGAAGAAATTGTGGCAGATGAGAACAGGCGAATATATGGGCCAGTATTAGCAGATATGTCAGCTCATACTGTAATTAAGCTGCAGAACAAATTCATAAACCAACTCGAGGGACTTGAAGTGTGCCAGAAGGCAGAACAATGACCAGGCACAGACGCTAAAATGTGAATTGTTGAGAGAGGTTGGCCGAAGAACATTTCGAGCTCTTTAGATGGCATGGTTGGTGAGCAGCAGGCTGGAAGGTTGTGGCAGACTAAAGTGAGACAGTTGTGCCTGTGATGAATGAGGAGAACAACGTAATCAGACACCAAACACGAGGACGAACAGGTTAGTGAAAAATGCTAAATTAGAGTGCCGTTAGCAAACTGGCTGTACATGCAGCAGGAGCTTGACTGGAGATTAGATTTCAAGTAAGAAGTACAGCCTGAACCATTAAT
>VOQJ01046735.1:15715-31364 GCA_015052665.1 Apistogramma diplotaenia | reverse complement strand
CAGCATGAGGTTAGATTTCAGGTAAGAAGTACAGCCTGAACCATTAATATACACTCACCAGCCACTTTATTAGGTACGCTGTGACATTCAGATGGAAGGGTCAGAAACACCATGTAAGCATGTTTCAGGCTGGCAGTGGTGTAATAGCGTGGGGACCCTTAGTACCAACTGAGCATCCTTTACATGCCACAGCCTACCTGAATATTGATGCTGAGCATATCAGTTCCTTCATCTTCTGATGGCTGCTTCCAGTTAAATAATGAAGCTCAGATTATCTCAGACTGGTCACTTGAGCATGACAACGAGGTCACTGTACTCAAATAGAATCCACTGTCACCAGATCTCAGTCCAATAGAGAAGCTTTGAGATGTGGTGGAACAGTAGATTCACATCGTAGCTGACAAATCTGCACAAATTGTGTGATGCTACAGTATTGTGTCAATATGGAGAAAAATCTCAGAGTAATGTTTCCAGCACCTTGTTAAATTAGTGTCATTAAGCATTGAGGCAGTTCTGAAAGCAAAAAGAGGTCCAACCCGGACCAGCAAGGTGTACCTAACAAAGTGGCTGTCAATGTATATATACTGTTAGCCGAGACATTGCCATAAGGCATCCTTGAAACTCCCAAATATCAATTCTAGTATCAGCCTTTAAAAACAGGTAAAGCTAAAAGAGGAGCACGTGGATAAATACAATCACTGTGGACTTTCCCAGTTTAAAAGTGTTATTTTGGAGGTTTTCAGGGAGAGTTTTTCTTTGTGAATCATTTCCTTAAACATCTTGGTGTAGGACCCCAGCATCAATATATAAATGCCAATAAACCATCACTGCCAACTCTAACTCGTTCATTATAGCCACTCTGTACCATATGAAGAAGCTGTTGTGTCTCACGTGATAAATACTGTGATCCCTGCAGATTCTGACCGGAGAAGACTGGAATGCTGTGATGTATGATGGGATCATGGCGTACGGTGGCCCTTCGTCCTCTGGGATGATTGTGTGTTTTTACTTCATCATCCTTTTCATCTGTGGAAACTGTATCCTCACTCAGACTGACAGAGATGCGGCTGTTCCAGCAACAATAATTCTTTTTAATCCACTGCTAACACGTGTTATTGATTAGTCACTAGAATTTTATTTTGCTTTTAGTGTTCTTGACTCAACACTTTGCTCAGATATCCTCTTGAATGTCTTCTTGGCTATCGCCGTGGACAACTTGGCAGATGCAGAGTCTCTCAACACAGATGAAGGAGACAAAAAAGGGTGACTCACAGATCTTCCAATATGTCTCTCTGTGACAATGAATAACTTTAAATATCGGCTTGGATTAATGCTCAAACTTCAATCTGCAATTCATAAAAATATCTGTGTTCATTACAGGGACAAAAAGGATGATGATAAAGATGACAAGGTATTCATTATTCTCTTCATTCACTCACAGCTAATCTCTACAGTCTGAGAAGTCACTCGTGTCACGTGTTCTGCTTTCATTTAAGGATGAGGATGAGGACAACGACGACACCGCAGCAGAGGAGGAGGACCCAGAAGTTCCGGCGGGCCCTCGGCCGGTCATCTCCGACCTGGTAAAGAAGGAGAAGATCACTCCGATCCCAGAGGGAAGTGCCTTCTTCATTTTCAGCAACACAAACCCGTAAGATGAGATTCCACGTGTGTGCGCGCTCAAACGGGCGGTTACTCACATCACACTGATGTGTGCGCCGTGTTTTCCTTTTCCCCCGCAGGGTTCGTGTGTTCTGCCACAGACTCATTAATCATCACATTTTCACCAACCTCATCCTGGTGTTCATCATGCTCAGCTCCGTCTCGCTCGCCGCCGAGGATCCGATCCGAAACTTCTCAGCTCGCAATATTGTAAGTTTACAAACGTGTCACAGAACTTCAGACATACAGTTTAGCTAAGATACATAAATGAAGTAACGTAATTAATAAATCGCTTTTCTAATAGGCTTTGTGAAGCAATTTGGGAGGCCTTTAAATGACCATACTCTTGGTTTTGCATGTTTTAGCCCATTTATTTTAACTACTGCATACTTTAAACACTGATAATGATTCTTGATGATGATCGTTTTGCAAAGCATGCTTTACACGAGTTTGTACGCAGATTTCTTTCTTATACGGCAGCACTCGTGATGTTTAAGTAGCAGTAAGACTTATTTTATGTGCAGAACGAAAGCAGCTTCACGACACTTCCAAACCGGAAAAGTAAAATAGAAAAGTCAAAAATAACATTCGGTTACTGGACTGAAAATTACATGTTTTTTCAGGATGTTTTAAATTTTATTTTCGTCATATTTATCCTCTCCTTTACCTCGACAAGAAAGGATTACGTGCAGTTTGTTTTCCAGAACATGCACTGAGAACATGCTCATGTGATCATTGCGTTCCTTCTGATCTTTTCCACCATTTGGAGCTCAACAGTAATCTTTAAATCTAAGACACCACTAAATTAATGTTCCTTTATGGTATTGTTTGTCTTTTGCTGTGTGTCCACTATAAAGTAGACTTTGTAATGAAGTATTTGGGTATGTCTATGCTTTATAAGAATATGTATGTATATGTAAGACACTGTATAGTTTACGGTGATGAACGACCTACCTGATGAGACTAGTTCCAGCTTTCTGTGCATTGATTTCCACTTCCACTTAAAAGCAAATTGAAACTCGCCGTCTGCTTCGAGGTGTGAGCACATATTTTAAACAGGCTAAAACAGGCAAAAACAGCCGTACGGTCAGTAAGTAACTTTACTGTGCGATCTTCACTCTAACAAGACCTTTCCAGAAAATACTTTGATTCTTTTTCTCTCCCTTTCATCTTGTTAATATGTGATGTATGAAGCTGCACAATGAACTGTCTTTGTTAAACATCTACGTTGCTTCTTGCAGATACTTGGTTACTTTGACTATGCTTTCACGGCTATCTTTACTGTTGAGATCGTTTTGAAGGTAAATTCCCTGTGTCCCCTGTCCGTGCTGTAACTAACCACACCCCAATAACATTCCAAACGTCTCGTTGCCTTCCAGGTCCTAGGCTATGCAGATTATGTCTTCACTAGTATGTTTACATTTGAGATCATATTGAAGGTAACCCCTTAAATGACAACGAGAGCCTTGCTGCATTCTCTCCTTGTGTGTCACCTGCCACTCAATACAACCTGGCTTGTTTGTTTCCTTTCTCTTATTTACTTTTTTCTTCATGGCACCTCTTTTAAAGAAAAAAAAAAAAAGCAAACATTGGAATTGTTAGTCCCTATTTTGCACACACTAACACAGACACGAGATTTGTTCAAATTACACTGATGAAAGAACTGTCAGGGGAAGGAAACATCATCAACATTACATTATACTCACGTGGGTGTCACTTCATTCGGGCAGTCATTGCTGAAATGATTTTGATGATGCAGATCTGTAATAAGTAATGCAACCCCCTTGTGCGATGCAACAACATTTAATGGGCTGCTCAGACATGTCAGTGCATTGGCTGAAGTTGAGTTTGAGTTTGAGGTCATCTGCAGAGTGGTGGTTTGAAAGTCGAAAATCAACTCCAGTCAAAGCTAACTCCATACCGCTCGTACTGACTGCTCCTCAGATTACCCATAAAAGAGGGGGCAAAACCAACCATGTTCCTGCCGAGCATGGTTCAGTCTGCTTTCCCCGGCCGAGTGCATAGAAATGCGGAGTTGTCTCTGCAGCTTTATTTTCGGGGAGGGGGTGGGGGGGTGCAAACACTTGCCAAACCCAGTGCTGTTTGACTCTTAATTCTCCACTGCTCTTCGTTAGCAAACTCATCTAGTCTTCGCTTGCAGGTCTCCACATTTACATGCACTCTTTAAAAAAAACAAAAATCCTTTACTTTTATTATTTAAAGAAGAGTTATTTTGGCTGGTTTTTCTTCTTTGCCTGCTGAACTCTGGAGTTTTAATTGGGAGCTGCTTCCCCCTTCTGCTGAACTATTAAAGAACATAATGGAATGTGCTTTAAGCTGACGGTCCACATGAATGTGACAGTAAGGCCATTTCTATTTTCCAATCTCTATATCTAGAGCTCTTGCAGGTAGTAAATATCCCTGACATAACGGCAACAAAATGCATGTTTTATTGCCTCTCCATAGCAGATTGCGAAATGAATGACTTACTACTACATTCATGTAGTTATGGGCCGTGGGGGTGGCGATGGTAGATTTAGCCTCCTGTTTCACCGCTCTGAACTCGCCACCCCGAATCAGAGTGATCTACAAGAGTGTGGAGACGTGTGAGGGCGTGTGTGTTTGACTGCAAGTAATGGGAATGAGTGCTGAGAATTACTTTTTCCTACTTAAAATGTTAGCTCAGTGTGTTTGCCTGTTTCTGCTGAAGTGTGAAGAGTGTAACACTATTTGTTTCTGGATGATACATGTTTTTTCTTTCTTTGCCATTTGCTCCTTTAACGTCCTTTGTCCTCCTCTCAGATGACAACATATGGGGCTTTTCTTCATAAAGGAGCATTCTGCAGGAATTACTTCAACCTTCTGGACCTGCTGGTGGTGGGAGTCTCCCTCGTTTCCTTTGGCATTCAGTGAGTACAAAGGAAAAACAGAACATATTTGCCTCAAGCTTGTTGTGCAAAGTGAACAGTTTTGTTACTGGACGAATTAAGCTGAAGGAATCCAACCGAGGAAATAAACTAACATCCCTTTTGGGCAACAATCTAGAGGTGAAAAGGGAGACTGAAAACGTCGCAGCTTCAGTCATCAAAATAAATGTTTTATGTCACATTTTTTAATGTTTTTCTCTTGGTTTTATGAATCAGATCATTCAGTTTGACTAACATGCAGACAAGCAGAGAGCAGCAGCGACTTTGTCCTCCAGAGGGAGCTCCTGAAATCCTCGAATCCCTAAAAAAAAGTTCCTATTTGTCTTTTTCTTCAGGTCCTCTGCCATCTCTGTGGTGAAGATTCTCAGGGTCCTTCGTGTTCTTCGACCCCTGAGGGCCATCAATAGAGCCAAAGGCCTGAAGGTGGGCAGCTAAACCTTAAATAAAACCTTCTGTTCGGGGTGCACAAATAACTGCGCTTCACTGAGACTCTGCCTTTAAACATTTTCGTCTGTCTTACAGCACGTTGTGCAGTGTGTGTTTGTGGCCATCAGAACTATTGGTAACATCATGATCGTCACCACGCTGCTTCAGTTCATGTTCGCCTGTATTGGCGTGCAGCTGTTTAAGGTCAGCGGCTCACGAGTAATACGCATGAAGCCAGAAGGATTCAAAATCTATGATAACAGCCAAAATGCTTCCTTTTCCTTTTGTACAGGGGAAATTCTATCGCTGCACCGATGAAGCTAAGTCCAGCCCAGAAGTGTGCAAGTTAGTTTCACCCGTCTTGCTCCTGCACCGGAAATGACCTGATTTAATATCACAGGTTGGACCTAAACCTCCGTGTTTTCTCATAGGGGCACCTACATCCTGTATAAGGACGGCGATGTGAACCAGCCAACGGTCCACAAACGGGTGTGGCACAACAGTGACTTCAACTTTGACAACGTCCTCATGGCCATGATGGCTCTGTTCACTGTGTCCACTTTTGAAGGCTGGCCTGCGTAAGATTAAACTATATCGTCCTTCAGATGATAACTTCATAGAGAAAGTGTGAATGAGTTAATCTGAATCGCGTGCTGCTTTTGTTCTCGTGTTCCCTCAGGTTATTATACAAGGCCATCGACTCCAACAGGGAGAACCTTGGTCCCATTTACAACTACCGAGTGGAGATTTCCATCTTCTTCATCATCTACATCATTATCATCGCGTTTTTCATGATGAACATCTTCGTAGGTTTTGTGATTGTTACATTTCAGGAACAGGGAGAGAAGGAGTATAAAAACTGTGAACTCGACAAGAACCAGGTCAGATAGCACGAAACGTCATGAATAAGATATAATGATACAATTCTTTTAGACTTTTATCAGGCTTTTAATGTATTATACAGAAAACCTGTGGTTTCCGTTGCTCTCTGTCATGAAAAAGGCAGTAGCAAGATGTCCTAATTATAAGGACTATTTTACTTGACAGTTGACATTGTAATGCTGATTACCTCCTTTACATTTTTCAGATTGTATCTCTTAAGAATCAGCTAAAGAGTGCTCACAATTGTGCCTCAAGTAAAGAATTATTTTCGTGTGTTTGCAGCGTCAGTGCGTGGAATACGCCCTAAAAGCCCGTCCACTGAGGAGATACATCCCAAAGAACCCATACCAGTACAAGTTCTGGTATGTGGTGAACTCCACTGGGTTTGAGTACATCATGTTTGTGCTCATCATGCTCAACACACTCTGCCTGGCTGTTCAGGTAAGAAATCTAAATATTTATCTGACAGAAAACCAACCAGTGCTGAAGATCGTGGCATAACGTTAACACACACCTGACCAGCAAAATGCCAAAAGCTCTGCTTTCATAGGGGTGGTGTTACTGGCTGCTTCTTGTATTAAGGGTGTGCTTTGTTTGTGACAGGACTGCATGGAGTCCACATGACTGTAAATATGCAGACTGAAATCATTAGTAAGAGTCGTTTTGAGTTGCTCAATGACAAACTGTCTACCTTACTGTAATAATGACATCATGATGGTTTCACTATGGTGACTTTGGCATTGGCAGAATTAGTGCAACCAAAGTCATTCTGCAGTCACAGAAAAACATAAACATTAGTCTGTTGACTTCTGCTTTCCCATCATTCTACCGAGCTTCTTTATTTTGTTTAAAATTAATTAACGTGCATTAAAAAAATAGCAGCTTCCTTCTCTTAATTTTTTTTATCCAACCACCTCTGTCTCTGTCTGCAGCACTACGGCCAGTCTGCACTCTTTAACTACGTAATGGACATTCTCAACATGGTCTTCACTGCTGTATTCACTGTGGAAATGGTTCTCAAACTCATCGCTTTCAAACCCAGGGTGAGTCGACATGAAGCGCAAAATTGCATCCACCTGACACACACATGCATTTTCTGTAACACACTTTATTACTGACATTTACCACATTTTTAAAACATTAAAGACAATACTGCTCAGATGTCTATACGCTGAATAGCATCAGTTAGGTTGGCTCATCACATGTAGCTAATAGTGAAACCCAGGGACTGAAAAAAGAACATGTTTGCAGCCTGGTGTAGAAACCGTTTTGGTGGTGACGTCCAGAATGCTCAACGCAGAGCTTCAAAACATCAAAATCAAATGTATGACGTCATGATGGATTTTATATAGAGTCCCGCTTGTTTACACAAGGCTGCAGAAAATAACATGTAAAGGCGATTGCTAAATATGACTGGTATTTGTCTCTTAAGCATATTTCTGAAAATACTATTTCTATATCGCTCAGTGAAGTTTGCTAAAGGTGCAGAATGTGGAAATGTATGACCGCTGATGAGTCACTAAATATTTGATCCCGTTTCCCCTCTGATGCCGTCGCCCGGCTGACAGCTCTGTGTTGCGAAGAAGGACAGGATGCTAGTAAGAGAAAACTGTGTGGGGTGCAGTGCTGCCATTTTTCAGCTAAAATAAATCTTTTTGTCTATTTTATTTATTTTTTTTAGTCACAGTGTTTTCTATGTAATTTTAGTGTTAGCATGGGATTTGTGCAAATTTAGTGCTCTGCAATTCAGTCACAATCTGTATAATCACGAGCCCTTCAGGTGAAGTAGTTAGCAGGGGTTCCTGTGCGTCCTTAAATAAGCAGTTAGTTGATTTAAATTTCAGTGTGAGAGTGAAGCCTTTTTGCTGTTTTTGCTGATATCGCATTCGATTCGCCCACCACACGCTCAACCTCACTCAGGGATATTTTGGGGACGCCTGGAACGTGTTCGACGCCCTGGTTGTGATTGGCAGCATAGTAGACATTGTTCTCAGTGAGATTGATGTAAGTAAGCCCAGCTTCAGCCACCCCACTGCTCTCTGGCTTCTTTCTTTCTTCCTCGGCAGCAGGTTTCAGGGGCAGGACTCTGGTTTCTACTTCTTTATCTAACTTTTTCCTCCTTTCTTTCTCTCTCCAACCCTTCCATCTCATTACAACTTCATTCCCCCTCTTTACATTTCATTCTTGTCTGATTCTCTTTCTCCATCCCTCACCTTTACCCTTACATGTACCTTCATGCACTAACAGCACTATTTTGCCGATGCTTGGAACACATTTGATGCCTTAATTGTTGTTGGTAGTGTCGTCGATATCGCTATCACAGAAGTTAATGTAAGTACGACTCTTTTTCTGATTTGTAAGTTGAACTGAAGCCTTACAGGAAAGCCACGTGGCGAGCGTCAGTATTATTTGCTTGAATTTTGAATGTTATCCAGGTTCCACTATAAAATGAGATCTACCAGGCCGTATTTCCAGGTCAGGCTTCAAATGAAAAAATTTTAGGGATATAAAAATAAATCAGGCCAACCATAGGCACAGGTGTTGGCTATTGTTGGCTTTATTGACTGATAACATTTACCAGTGTCAATAAAAAAATGTTTTATTCAGAGACAGCTGAATGTCCACATATAGTGCGATAAAATGCTGAGTTAAGTGACGTTTTGTGAATTGGCAAGTGGAAATCCAAAAAAAAGTATACATATAAAGTATTGATTTAAAGGTGCCTTTGGCTTTGTTTGTAAAACTTCAGTTTGATTTTCACAAAACCTTTAATTCAAACTGCATTAATGTTGAGTTAATCCAACTCAGATCGGTCTCGTTGGATCGCTGCTTCTTCACTGTGCTGTTGTCACTGTGTTGCTGTTTTCAGCAGGACGTCACAACCAACTCGATGATGAACATGTTGATTATTCTGTGTATTCTTGGAAATTCTTGGACAGCAATGTCAAATGTCTTTTTGAACTGCGGTCAGCATTTGGTTCAGAGCAGGATGGTTTATGATTGTAGTTGTCTAACTCTTACTCTTGTTTATTTTGTTTCCATAGAAACTTGTAGAGGCAAGTATGGCAATGAAAAAAAAATGTTGTTTGTGTGTAACCTGATGTTCATAACAACTTTATCTTTGGGACCCCTTTACTGTGGATTAAAAAGCAAATTATTCACCCTAATGTTTTAATGACAAAGGCAAAGATTTTTTGGAAATTTCGCAGTAACTGTTTCACTTTTTGTAAAAAATCTGTGACTTTTAAAATTAATATTAAGGCCTGGTAAAATAGCTGTTGATTGCTTCTCTTTATGGCTTTGCCATTCTCAGAAAAACAGAAAAGCCAAAACAAACACCTAAAACAAAGACTGGGTGTCTACTTGTTTTGATTGGTGCTTTGAGCTCAGCTAGTACATAAATGGTAAAAGAAAGTTCTAGCAATTCCCCAAATATTCCATTTCTGATGAATATTTATGGTGATGATGGTGCCTACTATAGGGGTAGCATAGCAAAGGCTTACAACCCAAATCGACCCCCCTTCGCCCTCCTGAGTGCTCTCATGTCTGAGCTGCAGTGCTGTTTTTCTGGAGTAATATTTCATGTTTTCTCAGTTTTCGTTCCAAAATGTGCGTCTGCATGAGTGCACAAAAAACATTTACTTTGTTTGAAACACGAGAGACAGTGGTGTGCTTTCAGGTTCTTTATTGTTATGCATGTGTGTTTTATGTGTGTACAGTTCGCAGTTTAGGTTGTGTGTACGAGTGTGTGCAGAGGTGTGTGCGTGTTGTGAATGTTGGCAACATGTTGTTTCTTTCACATTGTGGTTCTATGACACAATTTTCACAGCATTTACTTCTTATTTGCACTGCATGTTAATATTCCGATGTTATAGCTTTGCATTCATAACAGTTGATCTGTTATGAGGATGTGTTTTAAGTCAGTGATCTTTTTTTTTTGTTTTGTTTTTTTTGCTTGCCGTGTCAGTCATGAGTCCTGTCATTGTTCAGATTCTTAGCAGACTACTGTGAGCTCTCCAAATGCATGCTGGGGTGCCAGACACTCACCTCATCCCCCTAACATCCTTTCCATGTCCCGCCTCTCGCAGATGGCGCTTGGCCAAACGCCCCATTCCCCTCCGGTCAGTTTTTTCCATAAAGCCTTGTGAAGTTTGTCTTTTTTCGCCTGCTACGCCGCTCTTTACTTCCAGACAGAATGGCCCTGGAGCTCAGAGCTTGGAAGTTCTACACAACATTAAGGACAGTGATGTTTAGTATTAAAAAAAGAGCCCGTGAAGCTCAATCTGTTTGTGATTTCTTAACAAAAGTGTCGTTTTTCTGCATCTCATCTTTAACCGTCCTTAAAGTTGTGTAGAGGCCACTGTGGCTTCACATGCAGCTGTTGTAATGCATCAATAATCAGGGAACAGATCAAGTCACGGAGTGAACTAAAAAGGAATCAATACCTAAACTTAGGCTCCAGTGTTCAAATCAAAGCAAAATTGTCCATTCACTGTTCTCAACAGTGAGAGGTGATCAGGTAAGGTCTGAAAATTCACTGCGAGGTCAGTAGGCACTAATTTAGTCCTTTTGTACACTTACAATGATGGTGGTTTAATGCAGCTGAGTCTGAGGTTCTTTGATGATCTTGTGTTTGTGTCTCTGTGAGTGATTGTCTCTGTGTTTTGTTCTGTCTTCCTGTAGTGAGCTCTTAAAGCTCAGAATGGAGCTCATATGTAGTGCAGGTGTGTAGACTCCAGTCAGGTGCATGAACACTCTCACAGCAACTCTCTGCTCTCTCCCTCTTTACACCTTTCTGCCTTTCTTCCTGTTTCAGTATGACTCAGTCTCTCTGGTTTTATTTTCTGTCCTAGTATTGCTCTCTATTTCCCTTCCCCTCCTCCTCCTGTCTCTCTCCTTCTCTGTCCCCTCTCTGTTAATTATTCATATCTTTCTGCACCGGACTGTGAGAGCGCCCTGCTATGGCAGTTTTGTTGCAGGGCACTACTGACATGCATGAGTTGCCGCATTGCTATGAGTTCCCATCATTCAAAGGTCTTGCGTGTGCGTGCAGTGCTTCCCCAGCAAACGTGGCAATGCCGAACGCATGCTCCATCAGCGCTGTGGCCAGGATTACCTAAAGAACCTCCTCAGGCTAATTCAACAGTTTTATTTATCATTTCTGCTCATTCCGCACCTCATAACGATGGTTTGCAAAGTACTGACTCAAGCCACATCTGTCTGATTATCTTATGTTGTCAGTGCTGAGCCTTTCTGATATAAATCTTTTTTGTGCTGATAAATCACATTATCATGACAAAGGCTCAGCCTAACCACCATCACTATGACTGATGTTTCTTTATTTTCTTTTAAACTTTGCATCCGGACTTTCTTTGTGCACAAATGCTTGCTGAATACAACTGACGATATCAAATGATTTATTTGTCAATCGACGTGAATTTCAAACTACAGTTGTGTATGGGTGTGAATCTGCGAGAGCGACTGTGTGCGTTTAATTTATCATAATGAAGCTTATTCGGTCAGCAAATTTGAAAATGACAAACTAGTAGTGTGTGAAGATCCCACTTGTACCTTCTTCTGTTTATTTGTGCACTCGATGATGCGTTAAGCGCACAATGTATGATTTTTTGTCCAGTCAAGTCATATGTTGATGTGTATTTGCCTGAATCTGAAGCCTACAGGGCAGATATTGGGATACAGCAAGACTCTGTAAGAACAGCACATGATGCTTTTATAGCAACATCAATTCATAACATTTGCCAGTTAGCCAACTGCTCAACAACATCGTCTAAAGGCATCTGATCATGACATCCATTTAGTCCCATCAGTAAAAACCATCACACCGGGGGGAGTGATAAAGTTGTCTTAAATGTTGGTTCGTATTTAAGTAATTTTATGTTGTATGTCAGTTTGTTACTCGATTATTAAACCCCGCATAGAACTGTGAAGTAATGTAAACTTGTTGTTTAGCGGTCTTTTAAAGTGTTAAGATAATATTTAGTGGTAAATAAATGTCTGTCTTTGTCCCAGTGAAGACAGTTTTGTCCCGTCGATGAGAAGAGTAGTGACTTTGTTGTGTCTGCGTCTTTACTGACGTGTGTGTGATTAAAAAAAAAACCCAAACCCATCCAATGTGTAATTCAACGTTTTTCGCCCAGTGTGTGTGTAAGACCTACGGGCTCTGTGCAAGTCATTAATACAGGTCTTTGATTTTAAAGCCAACGGAGACTCCTCAGTTGGATGAGATGGGGGTAAGATGTTCCACTCCCGCCCCCTCACCCCCGTCAGGGCCATGTTTGGATTTGCATTCCTCTGTTTGGTCTTCTGTTGTCAGTTACACTTTATATGATCTATTGCTTTTTTCAATTCCATGTTGTGTATTATTATATTATCATGTTCAGGTTTCCGTTCTCTTTCGATTTCTTTTTTTCCCTCATGTTGCTTTTATTAGCTCATTCGCATAAATCCTCACAACATTTGCTCTTCATTTTCCTTTCGTTTGGAGTTATTTCAAAGGAGAGTGTGTCTCTCAAACGTGACGTTCGTATCCTGTTAGGTGGGAGTGGTTTTAAGCCGCTCTTCACGTTTGTATTGTTGACACTGCTACATGGTCTCTGCCACCATTCTCGGGTGGGGTAGTGACCCATGGATGACCCCTGGGATCAGGTCACCCAGCTCTGACCTGTGAACCTCCCGGCTGACCCGTTCGGGTTGGTCCCACTGTGACTCCGCATGCAGTGACTCTGGACTGAGGGTGCCATGCTTGTGCAGATGTGTCCTGTCAAGTATGGCAAGGTTTTCTCCAGCATGCTTGCCTCCTTGCTTCCTTCCCTGTAGGTCTTTACAGTGACAGGGAACCCGACGGTGCTTTATACACTTGCAGAAACAGAAACATATCAGCTGCAGCACACTGCAAATTTTGGTTTTTGAAGTCTTGAAGATACTGTGTAGGATGGCTGCATCAATATCTAAAAGACAAGCCCATAAAATCTAATTGCGGCTCCGAAAAAACACTGCTTTAAAGATACAAAGATACAATGAAAAGCTGCAGTGCTGCTGTCTCAGCCCATATGTTGCTGGGGCTGAGGTCTTGGATATGACCTCATCATCCTATAAAGCACGGCTGGGTTCACTATGAACGTGCTGTTTTACTCTTCTTTTGTATAACAAGGACTTTTCCCCCACAGAACACAGAGGACAGCGCTCGCATCTCCATCACTTTCTTTCGTCTGTTTCGAGTCATGCGGCTGGTCAAGCTTCTCAGCAGAGGGGAGGGCATTCGCACCCTGCTTTGGACTTTTATTAAGTCCTTTCAGGTGAGCTGCAGTGCAAATGTATAATTAGCATGTGAGGGAAAAATAAAGTCACTCCTATTAATCGTTTTCCTGGTTTTTGCCTTAAGGCGCTGCCATACGTTGCTCTCCTGATAGCCATGCTGTTCTTCATCTACGCTGTCATCGGCATGCAGGTTGGTAAATAAATTACACAGAAAATATTTTTACACTCATTTTTACTAATAACACTGCAGTTGTATTCATTCTGCAATATTTCTGTAACAGGTGTTTGGAAAGATTGCAATGGTTGATGGCACTCAGATTAACAGAAACAACAACTTCCAGACCTTCCCCCAGGCTGTGCTGCTTCTCTTCAGGTCTGTAGATAGCTGAGGCCACGGGGGGAACAAATTCATTTTCTATGTGATTGATTTGTGCCTCTCATACCTGCATTTTCACCAGGTGTGCCACAGGTGAGGCGTGGCAGGAGATCATGTTGGCCTGCATGCCAGGGAAACTATGTGACCCAGAGTCTGACTACAACCCCGGGGAGGAGATGACCTGTGGCAGTGGATTTGCAATCGTTTACTTCATCACCTTCTACATGCTCTGCGCTTTCTTGGTACCCAAAAATTAAACTCTGTTTGTCTTAGATTTTATATCTTTATTGCATTACCTTCTCTTATCGAGGTATCAAGAGTTCACTTTCTTAAAGATACGCTATATTGCCAAAAGTATTCGCTCGTCTGCTTTCACACACACACACATGAACATCCCATTACTAACCCATAGGGTTTACTATGATGCAGGCCCACCCTTTCCAGCTTTAACAGCTTCAGCTTTTCTGGGACGACTTTCCACAAGGTTTAGGAGATTTTATGGGAATTCGACCATTCTTCCAGACGTGCATTTATGAGGTCAGGCACTGATGTTGGACGAGAAGGACTGGCTCACAGTCTTCACTCTAATTCATCACAAAGGTGTGATATTGGCTTGAGGCAGGACTCTGTGCTCTGGTGTGCAGTCATGTTGGAACAGGGAGGGGTCATCCCCAAACTGTTCCCACAAAGTTGAGAGCATGAAATTGTCCAAAATATCTTGGTATGCTGAAGCATTCAGAGTTCCTTTCACTGAGACCAAGTTCCTCAAAATCAAACACCACAATCCCCCCTTCACCAAACTTTGCACTTGGTTATAGTGTAGTCAGACAAGTACTCCTCTCCTGGCACCTGCCAGACCCAGCCTGAGAAGCATGATTCATGACTCCACAGATCACATCTCCACTGTTCTTGTGGCAGGCAGCGTCCTTTACACCACTGTATTCGATGTTTTGCTCTGCACTGATGTAAGGCTTGGATGCACCTGCTTGGCCATGGAAACTCATTCTGTGAATCTCTCTACACGCTGTTTTTGAGCTAATCTGAAAGCCACATGAAGTTTGGAGGTCTGTAGCAACTGACTTTCCAGAAAGTCAGCGACCTCTGCGCACTGTGCACCTCAACATCCTCAGACCCCATTCTGTCGTTTTATGTGACCGACCACTTTGTGGCTGAGCTGCTCTCGTTCCCAATCGCTTTCACTTTATAATACCACTAACAGATGACTGGGAGACTTAGTAGTGAGGAAATTTGACGACTGGACTTGTTGCACAGGTGGCATCCTGTCACAGTATCACTGAGCTCCTGAGAGCGACCCATTCTTTCACAAATGTTAGAAACACCCTCCAAGCCCAGTTGTGGTGATTGGAGGACCTGAATTCAATGATGGATGAGTGAATACTTCTGGTAATGTAGTGTATTAGTTTTCACAATGCGAGTTTAACATGTGTAACATATTACTCTACACACCATATTTATTTTGATCGTTCACATTACAAAAAACTATTACTAAACAAAGTTGGAATATTAATTATATTAAAGGAAAGTAGCAGGTCCAAGATCATAGCACCACAGCATCACAGGAGAAATATGATTCCTGTAAAATACTATGTGTTGCTAGAACAATATACAGTACGTCTATTATTTTTGATTTTCTTATATTAATTCCTCTAATATGAGACATTTAAAATGTAAGAAGAGATTTGTAAATGTATAAAGGCTGTTTTCTTTTATTTTCTTAGATTATCAATTTGTTTGTGGCTGTCATTATGGACAACTTTGACTATCTGACACGTGATTGGTCCATTCTTGGTCCTCATCATCTTGATGAATTCAAGAGAATTTGGTCAGAGTATGACCCTGAGGCAAAGTATGTGTTTTATTCTTTACCTGAATATTCATGTTTATATACAGTTTTTTTACTCTGTCCATTCATTTCATTTTTTTTTCATGCAGAGGCAGAATTAAACATCTGGATGTTGTAACCCTTCTTCGTCGAATCCAGCCTCCTCTGGGCTTTGGGAAACTGTGTCCTCACAGAGTGGCTTGCAAGGTCTCCTCTCCTCTCCTCTCCTCTCCCCTCCCCTCCCCTCCCCTCCTC
>VOQJ01046729.1:12674-27678 GCA_015052665.1 Apistogramma diplotaenia | reverse complement strand
GCTGTAATGAGAGTACTGCAAATAAACTGGATGTATTTATGGTCAGGTACCAAGTACCTGACCATAAATACATCCAATTTATTTGCAGTACTCTCATTACAGCTCACTCCGGCATCAGACTGCTGCATACTGCTGTCATTTAATGTCGCACCACTTTCTCCTTTCCCTGCTCTTTACTGCAAGTGCGTCTGCTTTCACAGAGGTACAAGTGGAGTGGAACTGACAAGAAACCGGTAAAGTGAAAACATTAATATAGATGACAACAACGTCCTATGCAAAAATAATCGTTTCCCAACCAGTTTTAACCTCAATATAAAGCGGGAGACAGACCCCTCCTGAGCCTTTGCCATTAGCTCTTCCATTAGCAGCTGGTGCATTGCTGTTTGGCGTGTGGTCTAGTAAAAAAGGAGCAACATCAAACTGACTTGAATAGATTGGCCCACTGTCCACCTAGTAGGGCCAAATTCATGTATAACTATTCACAATCCAGCAGAGGTCTAATAGTCACTGGGCATTGCTCAAAGCCTCTACACTTAAATGTACTAAGGGAATAAATTAAGTCATCCCAGTGTGTAAACACGCGCACACACACACACGCACGCGCACACACGCACGCGCACACACACACGCACACACAGTACAGGACATGCTTCAGAAAACCAGGATGAAAACCAGACCTTTGTTTGTCCTTGTCCTCCTCTTCCTCACTGTCTGTTCTCTTCCCATGCTTCCGTCCTGCAGTCTGCGCTTCAGCAAACTGTTTCAGGGAATTTAAAAAGGGAAAAAGATGAAGGATAAACAGTGTACATAATTTATGTGGAATTTATTTACCTCTTTTCTACAAATGTGATCATGGTAAATGCCAGAAATCTTCATACTACTAATAATGCCATCTGATATCTGTTCATGGTCAGAAACGCCAAATAATGATATGCAGACCCATGAAAACCACTTGAGACAATGAGCTAAGGCGCAGATATTGTGGCGAGGAAAATCTGGTGGGGTATTTACTTCTGAGCAACTTACCATGCTGCGACTGCCTCCATCTGCAGTTGTGTTCCTCTTGTCTGCAGACGTCTCTCTTTTGCAGGGAGAAGTTTTTGGGGATTTCTTCAAATCCTCTCTTTTAGGTGGCCCCTCCTTAAAGAAAAATAATAAAAATAGTATAGTGAGATATTTTTTGCACTGAAGCAAAAATGTACTTTGATTTTTGAATAGGGCTTACTACTTTAAGTGTTTAAATGAGTTATGGTGGGGAAAAGCATATTTTTTATTAAGTTTATTTATTGCTGATAAATTGATTTAATTCAGTAACAATGAACAGTAACATTAATAAAATCAATATAGATCTTTAATGCAGGTTTACCTACCAAAGGCTAATAAACAAGCTTCTTTTGCTTGCATCTTTATTCACAACTCTGAACATTTGATTTTTTTATGCCCCCTTCTCCCAAAGGGGATTTGAGTCTTGAAGGTGTGAACTTTTGTGAAGCAGGCAATTGCGTAACCCACTAGACTATAGAGCTAGTAGGCCAAGCAATTATTAACAAATATATTATTATTACATGGCAGCAGAAATGGACACCTTTCAGACTATGGCTTTTTTATTTGAATTAATATTAGTAGGAGGACAAAAACTGTTTGCAAAGCTAATTAGCATAAGCAAGGTAATGCTAAACGCTAAATGCTGTGCTAACTTGCTCTGTGAGGGTCAAAGGTTGGATTCCTCTGTGTCTGTGTTTTGATGCTCGGAAAATAAGATGCACTTTACCTGCAGCTATTGTTAATAAACATTCCTTAAGCAACGTGTCAGTGTGTTGTCCTCGTTAGTCTATAAAGACAAGAAATAAGACTGGCTCCTGGGATTTTATGTTTAATAGAAAGTCTAAAATTGTTCTTTGAGCTCCCTTTTTCCTCAGCTTCCCTCTCTGTTTCATGCTGGTTGCTATTTTGCTCTGCAAAAATCAAGTGTGAACAGGACTGTCGTGCCCAAATTGCAGTGAATTAATACTACAGTGCAGCGATCTAGCCAGAGAAAACAAATCAGTTTGGTAACAGCAACGGGGTGGCATGCGCAGTGTGATGGGTGTGCGCCTGCTTGTTAATTGCGATGATACAACAGTTCCGATAGCTGATTGGTGAAATTCTCAACCTGGCAAGAGACGACCTCAGCATGGTGCAGTGCTGGGCGATCAACTGAACTAGACTAGACTAGAACCCTGAAGATGGCCAAGAGAAGAACCTAAAACACTGATGAACACTGTTAAACAGACATTTCACCAGTCTTCAACTGGCAGCTGCACTAAAAATTAACTGCAAAAACTACTAGTCTCAACATCAGTGAAATCCTTGATGCAGACTTCAAGGGGAGAGATGCAAAGTGAAACCATATTTGAGTGGCCAATGGAAGGAAAAGATTAAGACAGTTAGGCAAAAACAGATATTGAGGTGTTTCGGTAAAAAACAACACCTGTAAATAAAAGAACTGGAGGGGTGTTTGATGCCATCTGTCAAGCACAATGGATGACATGGGATAGGTTTGGGTGCTCTGGCAGTGGTAAAGGGAGAGATCTGCACAGGATAAAAAGGTTCTTGAACAAGGGGATCACTCTGTTTGGCAACACTGTGTGACGCCCTTGGTTGGAGCCAATTTTCTGACAGGACAATGGCCCAAAGCACAGCTCCAAACTACTCAAAGCTATTAAAGAAGCAGCAGCAAGGCATTCTGTTCATAATGGAGTGGCTAGCATTCTCAGAGTATCTCAACTCTATTAAGCTGGTGACAGAATAGTTTGACTGTTCAAGATACTGATCCATATAAAGGGTGGTGTTTCAGACAACACAGAGAAATGATGCCTCAGCAAATAGACAACCAGATGACTAAAGGGCTGGATGAATGTGACTGGTGCAAATGGAGGCTTTTGTTTGCTTGTTTTTGAAAAACAAACTTCGATGGGCAAAATGATGACGCTAATTAAGAATCAGTTACTAGCCTAGTCAGCAACGGCATCCTGAGTAAACTTTTAGTCTCATTTATGTTGCAACTCATTCGATGACTAAAAGTGGATCAACGTAGTACAGCTTCATCAGACTTGTGTTATACACGTGTCAAGCACAACTTAGCAAACCCATGCTGCTAAATGCGAAGTAATTATGTGCAATAGGTTATTATACATAAACTAGCCAGTTTTGTCAGGATAAAATTTATGCCTACTCTCTTATATTCACACATACAACTGCCACAATGTGAGCAACAGTGTGATTTAAGACAAATACCACAATCACTGTAACACATTTAAATAGTCCAAGCATCTATACCAGTCCCAAATCACGATTAATGATTGAAAATGAGTGTGGTGCAAATATTCATGCTCTGTGTGAACCCAGAATATGTCTCAACTGCTGGAAACAACTGAATCTGTGGAAGTTACACCTTAATTATTAAAGTAATGCCCATTTATCACTGTGTGTTCAATTTGGGACAAATTTAGGCCCAAATTGGTTTGTACGAGTTTAATGCAAATTTGCCTTAATGCTAGGGAGAACGAGCTCCTTTATAGACCACTCACCCTTTTAACTCTGGAGGAGTTGTTTTTTTCTTGAGATGAGGAGGAGCCAGAAGACTCAGAAGATGAGGACTCGGAGTCTGATTCTGAGGACGAAGAATCGTTGGATGATGATCCATGTCTTGCTCGTTTCCCGTCCTTCTTTGAATCTCTTCCGCTCTGCTGTGCTCCACCCACTGAGCTTGTCAAACCTTTGCTTTCATCCGCATCTTTTGTTTTTTTGGTGGACTCCTTGGCAGCCTTTTCAGTCTTTCCTGAAGCCGCCTGTTCTTTACTCTCCGACACTAGCCTTGTGGCTCCTTCTTCTTTGGAAACAATTGCAGTACTAACAGCAGTCTCCTCCTCAGATTGGATCCCCACAGAACCTGGTGGCCTCGCAGCAAACTGCTGATTTGTCCGTATCTCTGATTCTTCCTTTTTAATGGAAGGAGCCTGTCCTAACTGTCCTTTTCCAACACTGGTGGGAGAAGTGACGAGTGGGGCGCGAGGCTGAGGGCTATCAGAAAATGTACGGGGCCGCTTAATAAATATGGATGAAGACTGCGCTTGAGCTGGGTCCCTTAAAAACTTGAACTTCTTAAATGAGGATTGTGGTGAAAGAGATGTTGGCGACATGGCTGCACCAGACTCTGCTGCTTGGGCTTCGGTCTGGGGTTCTGGAGCATGGACTTGCTCCTGGTCTTCTGCCTCTGTTGACGAGTTTATACCTGGTCCTGTGGAGAGGGGGTGAGGAGTTGGCAGGGATGTGAGACCAACATCAAGGCCACATTTGGATGGAGCGAGGTGAGACTCACTCTCCTTTTCAGCCAACCTAGTTTTATCTTTTTCCTGTTGCAGCTTCCTCTCCTGCTCCTCCCTTTCTTTCTGCATGGCTTTCTCATTCTCCAACCTTTCACGTTCAAGAGCTTTTTCCCTTTCTTGCTCCAAAGCCCTCTCCTCTTCCTCCTTTCTTGCCCTTTCTAGTTTCTCTTGCTCTAGAGCTTTCTCCCTCTCCAGCTTCTCCTTCCTCTCTCTCTCAATTCTCTCCTGTTCCAGAGCTGCCTCCCTCTCTTGCTTCAAGGCTTTTTCCTTTTCTAGCCTCTCTTGTGCCAAAACTTTCTCCCTTTCAATTTGTTCTTTTTCTCTCCTCTGCAACTCCAAGGCCCTCTCCCTCTCTAGCTCTAGAGCCCTCTCCCTCTCTCGTCGCTCCAACTCCAAGGCCCTCTCCCTCTCCAGCTCTAGAGCTCTCTCTCTCTCGAGTCGCTCCAACTCCAAGGCCCTCTCCCTCTCCATCCTTTCTAGCTCTATAGCTTTCTCTCTCTCAATTCTCTCTTGCTCTAAAGCTTTTTCACGTGCTATCCTCTCCTGCTCCAAAGCCTTCTCCTTTTCTTTCTCTAACCTTTCGCGCTCCAGAGCTTTTTCTCTCTCAATCCGCTCCTTCTCCTTCCTCTCAGCCTCCAGAGCTAGTCTTTCTTGCTCGATAGCCCGTTCACGCTCCAAAGCCGCTTTCTCCATTTCTTCTCTCTCGCGCTTTTCCCTCTCCTCCCTTTCTTTCTGCAGCCGTTCTTGCTCCAGAAGTTTCTGTTTTTGAAGCTCAGCCTGCCTCTCCAGCTCTAAGGCCTTCTCTCGTGCTAATGCTTGCATTTGCTCTTCCCTCTCTTTAGCCAAAGCTTGTTCTCTCTCCTGCCTCTCTTTTTCTAGAGCAAGTTCCTTCTCCCTCTGCAAAGCCTTCTCTCGCTCTTCTTTTTCTAAGGCTTGCTTTCGCTCAAACTTCTCTTTTTCCAAAGCTCTCTGTCTTTCTCGCTCCAGTACTAGAGCTCTCTCTCGCTCTTCCTCCATGGCTCGTTCTTGCTCAAGTTTTCTCAGCTTCTCTTGTCTTTCTAGGTCAGACTCCATCTCTCTGTCCCTCTTGTCGGGCACAGTGGGCTCAAGCATACTCACAGGTACTTGAATATGGGCCGAATGTGCTCCTGCAACACCCTGATTGGTGCCTGGCATTACGGAAAATGGTACATGCTCTGCAGTGTTAGATGTGTGAGTGGTGGCAGATACCAGGCTCTCTGGTGGTCCTCTGCCAGGAAATGATGTAGCTGAGGATGAATTGCTGTCCTGCCTATCACCTTCCCCATCGGCACCATGCCACCCTGCTCCGGAGAAAGCACCTTCTGACTCCATTTTACGTGCCAGAAGGGTCAACGGGCCAGGCCTGCGCTCATTATGTCCACTCCTCTGTGGCTCAGGGCTGCTACTGCGGCTACCACTGCTGGAGGAACCAGAGCTGGAAGAACTGGGTGAACGCCTAGCTGGAGCAACATCTGGACTAGGTGGGCTCTGTTTAGGGGTGTCAGGCAAAGGGAACGATAATTCTGGTGGAGGAGAGGGAGGTGGTGTTGGTTGGCGGAGTTGGGGTGACAAAAGAGAAGGGATGTGTTGCTGCTGGGGTTGACGGGATGCTGCAGACCTCTCCCTTGTTGTGGGTCCCCTGGCTGGCTCTCGGAAGTTTCTCCTTCGAGCACCGCTGTCCCAGTCATCATCATCACCATCCTCGTCACCATCCTCGCTGTCGTCATCGTCACTGTCACCTGGGACTTCGCTGGATGCAGAGCCTCTCTCTGGCCTTTGCTCAGCACCAGTAACGCGCATGGGCACAGAGCCAGAAGCAGGTGGACTGGACACGTCAGCCTCCTGGTTTCTGTTTCCTTGGCCCTCATTTACTGCACCAAACAATCCCTCACCACCAGAGGTGCCAGCTGGCTTGTGCTGCTCAGCTAATGCTGGTGTGACATCCTAATGAGAATAGAAAGGGAGAGCAGATTTATTTTTGTATTTTTCCCCTCACACAATTTTGATCAAAAAGCTATTTTTACATGTGCATCTTGTGTCAGAAACGCTGCCTAACCTGGGCGGGAGGACATGATGTACTGTTGTTGACTTCTGCATGACCCTCTTGCTCTGTTCACAAAAGACAAATGAATATAAAAATCACAAGACTCTGCATAGTCATCTATAATGTACAGTATTTTACATGAGAGCAACTAAGAATTCTAACACTTACCATTTGTTTCATATGCCTCGCGAGCCTCTCTCTCCAGACGCTGCCTCAGTAGCTCCTGTTGCTTAGCCAGATATTGCTTTATAAAGCTGTTCTGGCTCATTTCCTCACCAATCTAAACACAAAGAGATCATTTACAATACAACGCAAGATCTCAAGGCTACTTCTTGCTGGCATTATTGAGAGTTGTATAAATGCATGTTTCGTAATTTATACATAAGAGGCCGTTACTTGTAAAGACACTTCAGCCTTTGACATTCAAAAAAAGGATCTTTGAGATTCTCACCTGAGAGTTTGGCTGTAGTCCAATATGAGGTGTGGAGGTCCTCTGCAAGTTCTCCAGCATGAGAGCCTGACAGTGAGACAAGAGACATTTTTTATGCAATATGAATTAAAAGAGAACACTCTTTCATGGGCAACCTTGGAACTGCACTGTATTCAGTAGTATGTTTTATCCCACCTGCCAACATTTCCACCCTTGACAAAATATAACAAGTCTCTGTGTACTAAATGTAACAGATACCCTTAAGTATCACCGCTGCCCTTTTATTTTAAATAATGTTAGACTTTGAGAATTTTAGAAAGCCTGTGGTTGTGAGCAGCAAGAAGACATGCGGAAAAGCGGTTTCGCGGTAAGATGGTGGAGTCATACGAGTCTGCCAAACAATAATAGGAAAGGTTACCCTCACACTGAGGTGAAACGTCAAGCAGCAGGGATTAACTTGGCTGAAATTTCACACATTACTACTTCAACACTTGCATCAAGTTGTGCAATATCCTTACTAATTCGTTTATAATCTTTCATGTGCACACATATGTTTTACATTGCTTTTACGTGCATTATAATTTCTTATGCTAGTTAGTACGCGGAAACTGTTTACAATTAAAATATGTTATATGAGCTTTGCACGTACTTTAACTGGTAATACACAACGTACCAACAACTACTGCTAAAGTAAGTCAAATAATTTTCGAGTTCGTGAGGAAAAAACACACTTGAAATTTAGACTGGTATAAGATACGTTATTTATATGCAATACAAACACACCGTGAAGCCTTCATGGCGCAAATCAGTGAATAAATGCTATCGGGACTACTCCGTAACAAAAAGAAAAGCATGCCCTAGCTTTCGTAGCGAAGTTGATAACGTTTGACTATCTGTCGCAATGTAAACAAACAATCTGAAGCCCTACTGCAGCTCACAGGCCTGCCGTAGATTTCTGAGGGCAACTACTCCTAAAACTAGCCAATGCGTTTATTCAAAAAAAGAAATGTAATTACATTAATTACACATTGGGGGTTGTCCGCTAAAAGTTCTACATAACTCTGACGTGGTGTAAGGTTAATCTGCTGGCCAAACTCACAAGAGCAGTGCACGCATCGTTAAGAGCAACACACATACAGAGCAGCAAGCGAGTCGCTAAGGCCACTGGTGAACTCACAGCGTTAGCCCAGTGAGCTAACGAGCTAACAGGACAACATCAACCCCAGGCACAGTTTAGGATTAGCCACTAAGTTGAGTGAACTCCCGGTCTTACTGCGGCTGGAACATTTCTGCACAGCTACAACACTGCATAACTACAGCTCTGGGAAATCAGGCGTGTTTTCAGCTGGTGACTGAACATTAACCTCGATAACTCTACTCCGCTCGACAGTAACGATACTCAGTTGTCGGCCCTCGAGAGAGCATCAGCCCGTCTCTTCGTTAACGTTAGCTTCGCAGCGACCGTGGCCCCGCGTTTCGCAGTTAAACTTACCCCCTTGAGCCTTTTAATGAGAGTGTTCTTCTGGCCGCTCTTCGACAGTCCCCTCTCTTCAAGAGCAGCCTTTAAGTCCGCTACTCGAAGGGACTGGAGCGGTCTCCCGTCCAGCGTAACGTCTTCAAGGTCCGCCATTTTCCGTTCCTCTTGTCAGTTCCCAGCGAGAGCGACGATCAACGCCTTCATCCACGCGACGTCATCGCCGACGACTTCCCCCGAAATCAAATATAATAAAATAAAATAAAACGCTTCCCAGTATTTAAAATCCCACATCACACGAAAAGTACTTTAAGCTCCGCTAAACATGCTCCACATAGATTTGTAATAAATGCGTTTCTACAAATGAGGGTTTTAATATTTGCGCAAATATCTACGCAAACCTGACTTCCTCCACAGCACCGCTACTTAGCTGCGCCCCGCTTCCTGTTAGCTGCTCTTTGGATTTGCGTGACTCTCGGTCGGCTTCTCTGTGCCTCGAAAATGTCGGCAGTGAGGTGATATAAGTTTTAAAACCATGGGGACTCAACTGTTAAAAGTAGTTATTCGTAAGTAATAACGGCTTTAAAGTCAAGAGTCCGTCCGGTCGTGTTGCCTAGGCGTAAATTAAGCTAAGCTACATGTAAACGTTACACAAAACAGGATTCTTGAACTCTTTTAAAGATGTCGTGGTTCAGTTATGTCAGTCAAGGCTCAAATCAGCATCAGTCCACTGACAACCAAGGACTTGCAGACATCTTTTGCAGTTCTCCCAACGCAGTGTTCACATGCCCGATAGAGGGATCAGTGAGCACTGCAAGGCACGGCTCGGCTGGTTTCTCTTCTCCCAGCTCGAGTGACTTTCCGCCAGCTCCCCAAGGTGTAGTGAGCCCTCCCAGCCTTGAAAAGCTGTCCTGCGCATGTCCGAGTGCAGGTCCAGTTAGGGAGCCCGAACCCATCTCCTATGTAACCCTCCAGGAGCAGCGGTGTGTCCTGAGCTGGTTCCATGGCTGGACTGCTGCTCAGAGGGAACGGTTCCTCCAGGACCTTCTGGGGAAAGCTGTGCCGGGGAAAGTGTGCACCCTCCTAGACTCACTCAGTACTCTCCAGGTAGTTCGTGCACTATCACTTGCAGACATCCTCTGTAGAGGAATGGTGTTTCTAGCGTATAACTGTGCTTTCTCTCTCCGAAAGGTTAAAGACAAACTGCCAAACATCTTTGAGTGCCAGCTCCGCCTGTGGACACAGTGGTTTGAGTCTTGGGGAGAAGAGGATAGGAATCATTTCCTGCACATGCTGGAAGAGCGGGACACGGAGTTTGTTACTCACTTTTACAAAAGTGTAGCGGGTACAGCAGGAAGAGACTGAGCAGTGATAGAAAAGCAAATAAAAGAGGTGATGTGTGCTGTGGAGTCCACATTCTGTATGAGAGTTCTCAACAATTCTGAACTTTCTTGAAGAGTGATTAAAAAACAAGTTCTGCATGCCTGAAGCTCCAGTGTCTTGATTTATTGACATGAACTTCTAAATGAACAGGTGTTAAGATCTAGCTATTGGAAAAAATAATCAAACAGGTTAATTTCTTCTGTGATATGAGTAACACATCTGGGATAATGAGGACATAAAAAAAACAACCCAAGAAAAATGTTTTTTATACTTGTTTTATTGTCTGGCACATTCACTATCAACAATTACAGACACGAGTCTATTTTATTTCTCACATACTCATAAATGACATATATGTTGGCACAGTACTTCTCGTGACCTTATTTTATCCAGTCAGTTGCTCCAGGATTAAGTAAAACCATTGGATTTGGAGCGTCACCATCTTCAATACAGAAATTGACAAATGGATAAATTCTATCTGTAAACCTTTGACCTACAAAAGAGTACATATGACTTCTGGCCCCTGAATCATAAAAAGAGATCACTCCCTTTTCATAGTCCAGCATGATACCCAGTGTAGCTGGCTGCGTCTCAAGTTGAATGCTAACAGCTCTCGTGCTCTCAATAGCTTTGTACTGGCCCAGTTTGTCCAGGACTATAGTCCAATAACCATGTGTTGGTTTAAAACGTGGCGATCCCTTTCTTTGAGAAGATTCACTGGTCATCCCGAGGTGGTAACAAGTCTTCCCAGTTACTGAGATCTCCCAGTAATGCCTGCCAGATGAGAACCCAGTCGCACCCAGGACCCCCAGAGTCACATCAAACCGCTCTGGATTGTCAGGGAGGTTTTGTGCGAACTTAGCGGTGGACATCTCGGTTCTATCGTCAGACAAGACGATTCTTGGGTGCGCTGTGTCCGGATCGAACGTCATCTTTGCTGTTAAAAGAAATGTCGATTATTTGGATCTTTGAGTCACATTTGTGAGAAAGATGTCCTGATTTACTGTAACTCGGGACTGATACATGACTAGTTAACAGCGAAGTACTCAAGGCTGACACAGCCTGGATTTTACTTCCCAGCGTGTCTCATTCTCACAAACTGGATTCTGCATTCTGAGAAAGACCAACAGATGTAAGTAAATTCACTTTAAAGCATATTCAAATGTTTTCATATAAAAGACTTATACACTGTGGATGATGTGTGCGTAGAGTTGTGTATTTTTGTCATGACATCTGTGTGGCTGTATTAACTCTAAATTAAAATATCAAATAAATTGAAAAATTGCAAGAAAAACAACAAACTCGTGTGTGACTCACAGGTCTGGATGGTCTCAGCTTCTATCTTGGCGATTTTGCTCCTAAACACTGAGGACAGAGTAAGAAGAGCACGTCTGTTGGAAGATTTTGTGTTATAACAGTTTATAGTCTTTGTGTGCTGTCGGGCTAAACTATTAAATTACCTTCTACAGTTTCCTCAAGTCTGCTGTTCTCAGCTTGCAGATCTAGCAAAAAGATCAGACAAAGCATATTACTTCATTAAGAATCCTAATTCAGCACCACCTACTTTCCCATTTTATTCTGTGCGTTGAACATACGGTTCAAATTGTCGTGCAGTCGGTTGTTCTCCTCGATGCGTCTTTGTAAGTCCTGCTCCAAGTTGTCGAGCCTGGCATTCTTCTGATGCACCTGCTGCTGCAGATGCTCTTCATTCTCGCGGCTCTGCTGCAGATCTCTTTCCAACTCTGTTTGATGAAATATTTACTTCAAAACCTCAATCATATCACTCAGTGGCTCTCAAGGAATATATCTGCGCAGTACTAATGCATTCCCATTGGGGATCTCACCTTCGCAATCATGCACTTTATTACAGCATGAATTCAGCTCGTTGACTTCCTGCCTTAGGTCTGACAGGGAGAAATTGAGACATTAAAAGATTAAATTAAGTTTAAATAGTTTTCAATGTTTTCAAAAATGCATTTATTTGTGTCTTGTTGAGTGTTAGTTGAAGATCTCAGTATATACAGTTATGAACAAAGAAAGTACGCTTTCCGTCAGTTCGGAGGTTCCGAGACATAAAAAATAATCTGCTTCTTATCAGACTTTAAAATTAGGTAAACACAACCGTCAGACGAATGACAAAAATGTGAGATATTCCTCTGTGTCATAATTTTTTAAACAAAAACGAATCCAAAAAACAGATATAGTGAATGAAAAACTAAATACTCCTTCGCTACTTCTGTCAGAATTAAGAGGGTTAACAGCAGCCAGGTACTGATAACCCAGGAGCGAAATCTCAGACTCTACAGGCCTCAGTTAGCATGTTAAATTTTAAAGTTCATGACAGTCCAATTAGGAAACGACCGAACACGTATGGCTTGTTTGGAAGGGTTGCCACGAGAAACCACTCTTCTCTCTAAAAAGAACATAGCAGCACAACTTGGATTTGCAAAGTTGCATTTGAACAAATCAAAAGACTTGTGGAACAACGTCCTCGGACATATGAGGCCAAAGTAAAAATGGTTGTGTATAACGCACAGCACCATGTTTGGCAATAAATAAATAAACACAGCATATGAGTACAAACACCTCATGTTAACTATGAAGGCCAATGGTGGAGAGGTGATGAGCGCAGGGCGCCCAGCCCAACAACCTCATTGAACAAACAAACAAACCTCAGCGAACTGACGGAAAGCTGTAGAGAAGAGTGGACCAAAATTCATACAAAACAACACGAGATGATGAAATCATACAGAAAACTATCACTTTAGTTGGTGGATCTTCAGTTGGGCCCTGGTGACGGAGAGCGACTCGTGACGAGGTGGAGGGGATGAACCCGGTGCTAAATAACTTCTACAAGTTATTAATCCATGGGGTGTATCACACATTGGTTTTGCATTTTTGGATTAGTTTTTGTTAAATAAATAATGAAATGTATCACTGGTACTGTGTAATGCTTTGTAATTGTTCTGAGGTTGTATTTAGCTCATTTAAGACCCCATAGAATTGACAGAACGTGTACTTTCTTTTTACTATGACTAAATATATTAAGTAACTGTCAGTAGACATTTAGCTTAGCATAAAGACCTGGAAAGAAAGACAGTCTGAAAGAAACAATACAAACCTTTATTTGCAGCTTCAAACTTTTTCGTCTCTTTTTCTTGTGCTTTCAGTTGTTTCTCCAGCTCTGAGGAACAAAGCAGAAATGAAACTTTTTTTAGAAAGCGGGGTAACAAGTGTCACAGGTCTTTAGAGTATTTATAAGAGCTACTCTAGCATGCACTGTTAAAACTGTTGGGGGACCCAAACCTTTGATTTTTTTGTCAGAAGTTATGGATGTTTGTTTCTCAGCCTTTTTCAGTTTGGCCTTCAGTTCAGCAATCTCCATCACTAGCAGAGACACAAACACAAGCAGCAGAGTGTTATTTTGTGTTAAAAGAAGACCAACAACATGACACCAAATCACAAATACAACAAAATTCTCACCGTTTTTAAAATTCTCTGAATTTGCCTGCTGAAGTTGACTTTCAGCGTCCTTCAGTTGCCGTTCTCTCAAACTGAGTCTGTTTTGAAGATCTGAAAAAGAGTTTGAGATCAATGAATACAACCATCAGGTCAAAATATAAGTTACTTCATGTGATATAAATGCCAAAGTTTGTTCTGTACCTGCAAGACTCTCACTATGAGCCTCTTTGAGAGCTGATAATTCCTTCTTCAGTTGTTCCATATTAATTTCAAGGTCCATAATCTGAGCAGCTACAACAACACACAAAGCTACTTTAAGTACTCTGATGATGTTTGATAATTCATTCCTTTTCTCTGAGTGAACCGGAGTAAAACACTTACACAGGTTAGCAATCCTTACACCACGTCTGTCCAGCAGGGCTGTCTTTTCTTTTATCTGATTCCTGATGCTGGCCAGTTCATCCTCCAGTTCTTCAAAAACAGGCAAAGTCATATTTTAAGCCCCAAAAATATATTCAACCTTATTATTATCACACTGGAGGAGAGCCTGCTGCATCCCACCTTTAACCTTTGCTGCATGTGTCTGATTTTTCCTCTCTTCCTGCTTCTTCAGTCTGGCTATTTCTTCTCGCTGATTTAAGATCTGAAATGCTGCAAAAAGAAAGGTTGATATAATCTATGAATTCATGGGGAACAAGAAGACAGTGAGCAGTGAGGGAAGCATTTGATTCTGATTGTTACTCACTCAGCTTAGTGTTTTCATTGTCTTCATCTACAATGCTGTTGATCAAATTATTGAGCTTCGCTTGAAGTGCTGGAGACAAAAGATGAAGGATGACTTTTTTCCTTTTGAATGCATATATGTTATTAAACACAAGTGATCCTGTTATTGCTTTGCAATGAAGGTGAGACATATTCAATTCAATTCAGTTTTATTTATACAGCGCCAAATCACAACAAATAGTCGCCTCAAGGTGCAACGTCTATTTCTGTCACTCACCTGCAGTCTTCTTTAAATCTGTGTCATTTTGTGCCAAGTCGCTGAGTTTTTCAATCTCTGTTTGTAATCCAATAATCTCCAGAACTGAAAGAAGATTGGATCACTGATTTGTTATGTATTTATTTATATTTGAATTCTTTCATCAGGTTATTAATCGCTTTGCACTCACGTCTTTGTGGTTGAGAACTTCTGTTATTCAACTCTTTTTTTAGTTTGTCCAGCTCATCATTCTTTTTCTTGATAGCTCTTTGGAGCTCTGCAGAACAAACAAAACACTTTTTTTCACTCATGTATCAATGCATTCATTTATTTGTCATCCACTAAATCTGCACAGTAGCCCTTTCATGTACACTATTCAATATACTGTGCCCCAGTAGCATAGCTTACTTGACTTGAATTGGCCATGAAACATACTCACCATCAAACTTGGATTTGGACACAGAGTTGTTTTGTTGTGCTTTTAGTCGCTCCACTTCCTGAGTCAGTGTAGAAATTTTAAGAGCTGAAAGAATAAGTCAGACTAAAGATCAGTGTTCAGAGTTACCCTCATCTAAGAAACATACAAATGTGTGCATCAGAACATGTGCCCTGTGTAAGATGCTGATTTTGACATTTAAGATCCATATGAGCAGTTTAGTGAATACCAGCAAGGACTGACAGAAATATCAGTACAGTCATATATTGTACTTTCCTTTTGCTTTACAATGTTGATGCACTCAAGACAGTAGGAGTAATCATGTTAACACGTGGCTTATCTAATTCCTCTTCCAGAGTGACTCGTTTATGGTGAGGAAAAGACGGTGAGAGTGGGGGCAGACTCATT